>JASDQU010032208.1:0-20840 GCA_032191745.1 Picea mariana | reverse complement strand
AATTCCACTTGGTCATAAGGTATAAGAAGGGCATTTATAAAAAAGTTGTGGATATGCTTTCAAGGCCTATTATTAGTGCTTCAGTTATTCTTAAGCATAGTCCTATCATGCATGAGAGTTATGTTGAGCAATATGATTTAGATACTGATTTTAAAGAAGTATATGAGACTTTGTGTCATTCTAACCATGTTGAGGAATTGGATTACCATGTGCATGATAATATTTTGTATAATCTTGGCAAGCTATGTATTCCACAAGGTGAAAGAATCAACATCATAAGAGAATCCCATTCTTCTCTTATTGCTGGTCATTTTGGTGTAGGCAAGACAGTGGCTAATTTGCAAAGGTACTGCTATTGGCGTAAAATGAATGAAAGTGTGTCGAGATATGTTCAAGGATGTTCATTATGTGCCACAAGAAAACCTATCAATCAGAAGTTGGGTTTGTATACTCCACTTCTGGTTCCTTCTCATCCTTGGGAAAGTATTTCTATGGATTTTGTAGGAGGTCTACCTATGTCTAAACGAAATCATGATTATCTTTATGTTGTGGTTGATCGATTTAGCAAAATGTGTATTTTGATGCCTTGTAAGAAGCAGGTTACAACTGAGAAAATGACACAAATTTTCTTTCAAAATGTTTGGGTGCATTTTGGATTGCCTAAATCCATTATTTTTTATCAGGATTCTCGATTTGTTGGAAGTTTTTGGTCGAGTTTATGGGCACTCATGGACACCAAACTGAAAAAGAGCACAACTTTTCATCCGCAAACTAATGGGCAAACAGAAGTGGTAAATTGAATAGTGGTGCATCTTCTTCGTGGTTATTGCAGTAAGCGTCCTAAACTTTGGGATGAGCATTTACACTACATTCAACATGCTAACAATCGATCTAAGAACTCTTCAACTCAAACGTCCCCATTTGAAGCATATTTTGGCTATTTTCCCAAATCTCCTTTATATTTTATCTTCAGGAAGGATATCGCTATTGATGGTCAATATGACATTGATAGGGAAGAAAATTTCATTGAACAAATTCAGTCAATACATCAAATGGTGCAAGAGCAGTTGGAAAAGAGTCAAGCCAAGTACAAGACAAGACATGGCAAGCATCGTGTTGATCACAGTTTCCAAGTTGGAGATGAAGTTTGGCTTTACATTAGTAAGGAGAGGCTTAAAGGAGAAGGTAAAAAATTCAAACCAATTTGATATGGTCCTTTTAAGATTATTGACAAGATTGGTAACAATGCCTTCCGTTTAGATTTTTCTCCTTATATGCAAATGTATGCAGTTGTTAATGTTGAGAATTTGAAATTGTATGAGCCTCATTTGATTGATGATAAAGGAGAGAATGTTTAGATTCCTTCTATAGATGATTTTTCCCTAGAATATCTTACAGAACTGCATGAAGACACAATCCTTGACAGGAGAATGCGAACTTCAAAACTAGGAAATGTGGAGTATCTTCGAGTTGGTCTTAAAGGTACAAATCCAAGAAAATCCAAGTTGATTGAGGTTGGAAAGGTGAGGGATATATACCCTAATCTTTAGATAGACTGAGAATAGTCTTTTGGAGGTCCAAAAGATTTCGAATGGGGAGGTGTGATCCAGGGGATCAAATTTTGTTCAAAAATTCAAAGGGCTTGGAATCACTTCAAATTGAATGGGAGCATAGGCCTCATCATTACGAACCCAATGCAATTCGTTTGGTTTCAAACAGATGTCAGGAGCGAGAGATATCACATTCTGTTAAAAATGACAAACAAGCAAAAAAAAAGGGGATGTTGATTGTACAGTCTGTACAGTCCGTACGGCTGCTAACGTGGGAGTCCATATGACACATGGCAGGGCTGAGTGGCAGATAGTTGGCAGATGTGGATGAATGATATTACAACATGTGGCAGTATTTGGTTGGTTGTACGGTGCCACATAGCCCAGTCATGGGCTGCCACGTGGCACCCTGTTATTGGTTGCTTGTATAAAATTTTATTTTAGTCCACTGGATTCAACCTCGTGACCTCCGCCCACATGTATAGTCTTTGCAAAGTCTACGTTGCCAATGCACCACATTGTATTTATTATTATATGTATGGTTTTATATAAATTTAAGTTCGAATTGTTTAATAGTTGGTGGGGGTCTGGGTCGGGGCTTAGCCCCAGCCCTCGGTCGCATAATACAATAACATATGACCATACCGTGGGTACCATGACCACCAGTTAGAAAGTCTATAGAAAATTTTATGGTTTTGGATGTGGTTTAAATGGATTTTAAAACCAACAACCTGCCACTTGTTTCTTTACTATTCACCTTTGGGATGAAGCCCCATTTGAGTTTGTACGTGCTCACATGGGCCACATGACCTCGGACTTGGTAGTTAGGGGCTAGGTGCACCCGTAACCATTCTATAGTTCACGCCGTTTGTGAGGTTGCGCCTGGTGCTGAGTTTTAGCACTTAAATGCGCATGGGGGCTAGGTTGAGCCAACAAGGGTGCAATTTGTCAATGGAGAGACAACAAGTTTGAAGGGGGACTTCCAGGAAGCCTATCTTCTTGAATTTTTGGCCAAACGAGGTGCCGAAAAAACCCAACTAGGGGTTTTTGGACGTTCTAAAGCCATTGGAGCTATCTATTTGGTATTTTGAGCATTGTAAAGCACATTTTTGAGAACTTTGAGAAAATAATACAAAAAGATCCATTGGAAGCTAGACCAGGAGATGTAGCCCAAGAGAGGGGTGAACTCATTTATCATTTGTTGTGTTATGTGTTTTCTATTCACTATTTATTGTTGCTATTTATATGCATCTTGAATGAGTAAATTCTATTAAATTTGTGTTGCAAAGTTGATCCATTTTCATTTTAACACATAAAATTAAACTTGCAAATATTTTCAAGAATACAAGTCTTCTTCATTTTTAGATCATTCATCATAATAATTTTGGGATTAGCATGGAACTAGGAAGATGAGGTCATTACACGGTCTTCTCTATCGACTAGTTACTCTTCTAGTCCCTATAGATAATTCCATTGATGCCTCCTGCATCTCATTGTTTCATCATTGGGTCTATGATGTTAGAGTCCTCCATATGTCTCATGCTCTCGTTCAAAGGAAGTCTATCAACCTATGTCGGTCACTCCTCAAAAATCTTGACTTTGCATGTCGTCCATACCCTCAGTTTGTCTCAGAATCACATGATACTATATCTCTATCATGCACCCTAGCCCTACATTCATCATTGGTAGGTAACCTTGAACCCAACAATCAACATTTCATCATCAGTCATTGACTGGGTGGTTTTCCCTGTGTTCCATGGCAAGAAATCTATTCACACATTGGGATTCATGCAATGTCTTGGATTCCATTAGCCTTATTGGTGGCTTCCTCACCTTTGTCAACATTTTTCATCATTGGCTTCTATTCAAAGGGTCTTTTTCATGTACCCCTTGCACTTGGCACACGCGAAATATGCACAGGGTCGTTGGTTCATGTTCATGTTCTTCATCCGATTTCCACCAAATCATGAAGCTCATGATTTGTACCTTGTGCTGATTGATGAGAGATTCCTTAATGCTCTCCTTTCAGCAGGTCTCTTTCCATCGAGTTCAGCCCATTTATTCTGGAAAAGGGACCTAAAGTCTTATGAGTACCTTGAGGCTTGCAGTCATCAGTGGTAGGATCTCTCTCCATCGATAGTTAGGAATACATCAATGTCTCCTAATCGATGGATTATTCAGGTGTTCAACATTGAATCCTTTATTCACACTTGTAAGAATGTACTCCGTGCCTTGATACCTTCTTTCATTATCGGTAGGTTGTCTCGTGTTTGTTAAAAGTATACCTCAATGAACGGTAATCAAACGATCTCTAATTGTGTTTGAACTCAACTATTTTATTCACATGATGTAGACTTTCACTCTCGACGGATTGTGTAGAAGACTTGAAGACATCACTATGTGGCCACAATTTTCTTGAGTTGTTGCTTCCTTTTTCATTGGACCAGTACCTATATGAATTCAGTGATCATGGGAGATTAGATTGTACTCCATGGTATATAGAAATATTCAGATTGGTTTTGAAACCAGTTCTACTGGGCCTTGTTCGTCACTATGACAACTTTTGGCATGTAACCACATTTATATTTTCCTATTCATGGCCACAGACACTTGTTTGGTATATTTTTCACATGGATCTGTAGTGTAATTTTATTGGCAGCCATGTATGCAAAGTCAGTACATAATGTAATGAGCAATGATTTCATCTAGCTTCCCCCCTACAACTCCACTTATGGGTTATTTATAATCTGTTTCATCCATCACAGATACTCCTCGGACCTCACACATTAGGGGGAATCTATTATAGAAAGATTTGCCTCACCCTATGAAATCTTGCACATAGGGCCTTATTCCATTTCCCTCTATAGAATTATCTTCCCTGTTGATAAAATCCATAAACAAAAATACAAATGTTTCCACTTGTACGCATCTTGCACACTATACAACATGCGTATATGAAAGATGCTCTAGTACAACCCACATACAACACACTTTGTGCCAGAAAATGAAAATTAAATGTTGGGTTCCCATGTCAAGACAAGAGATCTCTAATCCTTGGCCTTTATTATATGGAAAACATTCCAACTTGGCCCTTCAGTTCCATTTTTAAGGCTATAAATGGGCCAATTCTAAGCTATGAAAAAGAGAAAGAATTCAACTTTGAGAGAAAAGTTACTCTAGAGAAATTATTACTTCATATTGAGTCTACATCCCTTTTTCCATTAAGTCTGAACTCAGTTTTCAACCCCCAAGCTCTTCCCTTATTGATGGAGAACCTCATTGTCTCCCTTCTATGAGCTTTCCTTTGGTGGAGGATTGAAGTGGTGGAGGCCCAACTGGAAGGAGCTTAGTTTCTCGGTTCTGAACAGTGCCAACAAAGAAGTCTGTAATGTTTTCACTTATGTTGATCATTTATTAATAGAAATACTCCTTTCCCATCCAAATGATATCTTGCAAATATATGAGTTATTATCCATGGGCATATTTTTTATGTATATTGATGGATTATGCTATCTAATGTGCTAACCTTTCATATTATCACCATATGTTTTCTTTTCTTTCTTTGCTTGTTTGTTAAGAACTTGTTGCAGGTATAGAGCTTTAGGTCAAAGTTATCAACGATGGACATCATCGAACATATGGATGAGGTAAGAATATTTCTTATCTTTCTTTCATATTGGTTTATATAGCATGTTTTTGGGATAGAATTGATTTTTTCAGTCATATTTGTATGTTGTGGTTTACCCTAGCCGTAGAAAGATTTTCCACGTAACACATGAGAAAGCACCATAAATATAAAAATTCAATTAGGGGGAGAAACCCTAGATGGAAAGATACCTTTTCCATTGATGACAAAGGAGGAGAGATTTATTATATGCAGATGACAGAGGCATGATTCCAGGGGGAGAAATGGTCACAGAGATGCATAGGACAAAGGCATGGTTACAGGGGGAGCATGAGTGATATGACTTCAGTATTACATGAAAATATTTCAGTATTGCATCAGAGTGTTTTCATTAATGCCAAAGAGGGTTATTGTTGATTAAGGTTGGTTTTCATTGATTCCAACCATTGAATAAAGCCTGGTAGTGAATTTCGTTAGCATAAAGGTTTGGGTAATGGACCCAAGATTTTTTCATGTATCATGGTATGAGTTTTAATATATTTGAAGGTAATACTATTCTATATGGATATTACATGTCATTTCATTTTTGGTGGTATGTGGAATGTCACATAACTCCTCACGATTAGAGAGTTATGGCCATGAGAAGTTGAAGAACCGAGGTTTGGGTAATGGACCCAAGTTTGTTTGATGCATAATGGTATGGATTTTGATATATTTTCATTTAATATTATTCTATATGTATATTACATGTCATTCCATTTCTTTTGGTATGTGGAACGTCACATAACTCCTCACGGTTTGAGAGTTATGGCCTTACAAAGTTGGAGGACCCTCATATGTCATCTAGAAGCCCCAAAAGGTCAAAGTAGTCAAAATTGTTTAAGATATTTTAGAAGGTAAATAATAAATTGAAGTTATGAGTGTACTATATTTCAAAGTGAATACAAAAGAAATTATTTAAATAATAAATTTAATGGAGAAATTAGAAGTGAATTAACCCTAAAATAAGGAAAGTGGGCAAAGTGACCTAGAAGATGTTTTTAAGGAATCTACTTGGAGAGTATAAGTAAGAGGCAAACCTCTCTCATTTTATATCACACTTGATCATATTTAATATATACAGGTGATTGAGGTAACCAAAGGATATCTAATCCAAATTTCAGAGGGAAGGTGAAGAAAATAAGGTCAGAATTCAAGGGAGGATAAATTCTTTTGATGATGATTTCTAAGGTATGTTATTTACAAGTCATCCAACCATTTTCACAATAAAAAAATTTCTAGAACGATTAAAACTGTGAAATTGATAGTACATTGAGGAAACATATCCAAGTATCTGTTGAGGTACAAGTTGGTGCATGGTTGATGCACATGTTTATGGTACAAGCTGATTATAGGTTGTTTGGTACAGGTTGATGCATGGTTGATGCACTTGTTTATGGTATAGGTTGATTACATGTTTATTGGTATAGGTTGTTACAGTGGTATATCTCATAGTGAAAGTGTGACAGTGGTTCCATCATTCTACCTCTACTTCAGGGAAGTTGGATGGGGCAAGGACAGGTGGTTATAGCCAGCTTTCGGCTATAGTCGGAGAACATAGGGGATTGTAGCCTCCTTTTGGTTGTATCCAAAGAATAGGGGATTTGGATATTCCCTAAGGTTGTATCCTAATAAACAAATGGGTTGGAGCCTCCTTCCAGTTGTAGCTGGAAAACAAAATAAGTTGGTGCTTCCAATGATTTTAATTCTTCAAGACATATAAGAAAAATCATTCTCTAGTTTTCTCCCACTTTGGGTTTCCACATAAAACACTAGTGTGCTTTGTATGTGTATGATTATTCATTTGTTCATTTCTTATTTACTCTGAAAATATTGGATGATAATGATACATTGATATAACACTTGGATCATATGGTTAAAAAGGATTAAATTTCTCTATTACTAATTCACCCCCCCTCTCAGTAATCCAACAGTTTCATGTAGTTGATGAGGGATACATCAAGTTCCTCCTTTAACGAGCCTTTTCCTGTCGACTTCAACAGATTATTCAAGATATTTGACTTAGAAACCAGTTAGTACCTTCATACTTGCATGCCTCAATGGTAGGCCTCCTCGCTTCCAACAGTGGGTTTACATCATTGACCTCTTACCAGATGATTCCATGAATGTTTGACTTCAACTCATCTAGTCATATTCATTGGATTGTACTAGGGTACCTCAAGATTTATTGACATCACTAGTGATTTCCCTCGCACTTGTTAACAATTTACCTCAATGACCGATAATCAAGTGGTTTCTACCATGTTCGACATCAAAACATCTATTCACATGGCTAGATTCATACCATATCGGGATTGGGAATAATACCCTGGGTTGAGTGCTCACTCTGACATCTACTTTACCCAGGCTATGAAAGGAGATCATTTGAGCATATTGATATATATTCTATCACATAGATCCACTTTGTATTGGTCCGTGGCTATGTTTTGTCATCTCGTAGATCTACCGTGTATTTCTCGTGGCTACGATCAGTTCATGTCATGGAACTATAGATCCACAATGCATATTTGGCGTCTATACTCTTAAGTCAATATGATTATGGATCCATAGTGTATTCAATGGTGGCCATAACTTAAAATCCTTTATCACTCAAGAATAGGTATGCCTGCCTTGATTTTGAAACATATCGTAACATTTGTTTAATGGTTGTTTGAATCTTCTACCAGGTTCTACGACTCCATACCCTTTCTTAGAAATTATACAAAGTACTTCAGTCATCAGTTTCCATCTTTTGACCTCTCACTTTGAGGGGAAATCTATTACACATCAAAATTACTCACTTTGATGATGTCTCATTGTCATTATCGCAAGTGTCGCAAGTGTCGCAAAATTCATATTTTTTTCTCGCATGTGTCACATTGCAGCTGACATCATAAGAACACTTGGGACATCCTCTAAGACTTGTTAGAATATGAAAATATATCATTTGGAAAAGTTTACAATATTTTACCTTGAGGAATAATCATCGTAAGAGTATTTTTGGAGATCAATGCTCCCCTTCCCACTTGCAAGGAGCTCTAGTGATCCTTGTCCTCTTATCATGGAGCACTACAACGCTTTGTGGCCAACTTTGAGGGAGCATCGATATGTTGACAGAATCATAGGGAAGAGTCCCCCTTATATCTAAGGACAACTAAGAAACATCAAAGTCAGTTTGGATGGAATCTAGGTTCAAGGCTGGATCTAAGGGGAATCCCACAACTAATGGAATCATATCCTCAACTTATCCCAAGAATATCTAAGGTGGTTGAGCCTCTCAAATCCTATATAAGGAGGTATTCTCATGGTGAAAGGGGATAATAATAAGTGAAAAGTGTTTTCATTATGATCATGGATCTTTTGAGTAGGTGGTTGGACAAGGAGGAATTGGTGAGGTTGCTACATCTGCATCTATAGTTTGTAAGAACCTTATTTTTTTCTCATTAATATATATGCTTGGCATGTTTCCTTCAAGTTTGTGTACATTTTCATGGGATTGTCTCTTCTTGATGAATATATTTTCAAACTAATATTGGTAGAATAGGAAGTATGCATTGTCTTTGCTATCTATTGAATTGCAGAACTCATTAAAGAACTTGAAGATCAAGTGCAACCTGGATCGAGCAAGGACAAACTTAAGAAAAAGGTACTCATGATTTCTTCCTCTTTTCCTTTGATTAGTTTAGATACATTTAAAGGAATGTTAGTGTTCAATGTTAGGATTTTTATGTCTTCGTCATAGGGGTCTAATATCCAAGTGGACATTCACCTTTCCATAGGGGATTTTTTTTAAAACAATGTCATTTGGCACCAGTTGGACATCTGGATCTAGATATTTTCTAAAATGGATTTATGAGATTTTACGGATCCTAGATTCCAAATGATTTAGGGTTGTGTGTTAAGGTTTCATGGAGAGATCAAAATCTATAGTTCCCCAAATATCTATAACATCTGGTATTTGGAAGGATTTTCTAGCATAAACCATTTGAGAAACATGGATGCCTAGATTCTTGTATGGGTCAAGGTTCTATGTAAAGGTTTCAAAGTAAGCTAATGAATGAGTCTTCACCTCAGATATCCATACACTCCAGTATACAATAGTTTTATTCTGTGGTAAATGTTGGGAGACCTAGATTCCCATATATCTGAATGTGAAGGGTTCCTCTTTGAGGTTCAAGGTCAAAACTATATCCAAACATATGAAAGATTGTCTTGTGAGGATTTATAAGGAAATCCAAATTCTGGAATTTTTAGGTTAGTGTTGGTTCTGCCTCTGAGTGTTTCCCATTGGTTTGTCTAATATGTTGTTGGCTATTGAGAAAGAAAATCCATCTAGGGATTGTGTGTCTCGACACATGAACATCTAAGTTGTGCCACGTTGGAGGGTACAAGTGATAAGTGTCCACGTGGGTGCCATGTGCATGTGATGTGCATTTTGGGAGAGAAAGAATCGAGAACTTTAAGAGCCCATAACTAGTGATCACCGAACTTGGATTTGAGCGTAATTAAAGTCATTGAAAATCTATCGATGAGAAGAATTTTCTTATCATATCATATTTGGATTTAGCTAGGTGTGGATAGGAAATGTAGTGTGAGGAAATAAATGATAAATTTTGTACACTCCATTAGTTGTAATGAGGGTTAGGGGTTTGGGATTTTAGATAGTGGTATTAGAGCCAAGTTTCACAAAATATGATGCACCCTCTTCCTCAAACCCACACGATATGGTAGTACTAGATTGGATCCTTGTTGAGGTTCCCACAACCTTCAAATAACTGCACAATCTTCCCCTTTTGCTGACACAAGTTGGTTATAGAGGTGTTCCCCTTTTCTAACCACCCACAAACTAAAAATTCCAAACTAAAAACTGAAGCAATCCACTATAATATCCCTTCTAATATTTTCAATGTCTATATTGGGTTTTGGTTTATACTTTATTTAAAATAATTTGTTGGTTTGCATTTTCTAATTAAATAACAATGACTAATGTTGGGTTAAATTCCAAGCCAAATGGAAGCTCAAGAAACACTGATCTAGAGGAATCAAATGGTAATTGTATTAACTATTTCCACAGTAATCATAATACTTGAAATACACATTAAACCACTACAAATTTGAAGAGAAACTTGGTATGGAAAATTTGAGGTTGTTTCAACACTTTCTAGGAAGCTCACATCTGATATTTTCACTTCATCTTTGAGTTGTAGCGCCAACATAGAAGATAAACACCCATTTGCAATGCCTAATATAGAAGAATAACACTCCACAATACAATTATCTACCCAACAGTGGAAATATGCATCCAAAGGTGATATACAATAGGAAACAATGGAATTCACTAGAGGGAACAACACTCAAATACCAGTGAAAATCTACATCAATGAAAAACACTTCAAAATATTCCCTCCTTGCAAAAATTTGATCTTTCTTATCAAACCAAACACACAAGGAAAGATAAAGCTCGACCCCGCTACCTTTGAAGTGCACCCAAGCTATATAAAATATTCCCACAATAGTTGTAATTCTCTCTGGTGCTTGATCTGTTAAGGAACATGTGGGAAATTGACTTATAATGTGGAATATGTTGCTAATAATGGAAGAACTCAGACCCCCCCATAAACGTGTCCTCCAAATAGAATGAGGTTCAACCCTGTCTAAAATATAAGTCACCGAGGGAGATAGTTCACCCTCCAATTAAAGAATAGAACCAACATACAAGAATGATATACCCCCCAATTAAACTCGACCCAGTTGAATAGAATCATCCACAAATGTTGGTTGTGGAGCCTGATTATCTTATTGATTTAGAGGTATTTGTTTTCAGTCGTGTCTATACCCCATGAATACATTACACTCCAGAATAATGTACACTCATCCACACAAGGGAGTGCAGAGGGGGGTTACTCCCTCTACGGTGTCTAGGGGAAAGCAGCCCCCTAGCAGGGGTTCGGGGGTGAAGCCCCCAAAGGAAAAATTTCCTTCTAAATGTATATTATAATTTCATAGTAAATTTGGACCGTTCATTATAAGTTCGTAGATCTGACAGTATAATTTATGTTAAGGTTTTTTTCCCCTAGAAGGAAACCCTCTTTTATGAGGGAAATCTATTGCGGCTATGTATTGATTGTAAATATTGTATTCTAAGTGAGGAGTCTGTGAGAGAAAGAATAGGAAGTTAAAATGAGTTTGTTGTAGGTTGTATCCCTTCATTTGTTGGATAATAATAAAGGAAGGACCCGAGAATTTCTCTAGTGGATGTAGCCCACACTGGGTGAACCACGTATATCTATGTCTCTATTGTATTGTGTATTTTATGTGGTTTAATTCCGCATTTGTTTATTTTATTTCTTTGCGATCATATTTTCATAACAACAAGAAACTCATAAATCGACCACAGAATCTATATCTCACTCTAGCAAGGAATAGATGCATCGAAGATTCAAGGAAATTTGCCCTGCAATGAATAAATTCATCCCATAATGGAAAACTTGGCCCCTTGTAGAAATATAACTATATCCCTCTCTTAGTGAGCCCAAATAATATATGAGATAGTGATTCAATCTTACCAATAGATGTGGTAGAAATAAATTCCCCAAACTATTCGCTACCCTTTCCTAAATCCCTCGGCATACATCAAACTCTCCCATCGCCATCCCAAGAAATCACATACCCTCTTCAATCTCTCTCGACCTACAAAATACCCACAACCTCTTCTAATTCTCACTTTCTACACAAAGGGAAGACTCGGGTCATACAAATACTGCCACAACCTGTCTATTCTCACACTGTTGTGAGGAAAGAAGGATCGGTCTCTCTAGATATCCCCTAGCATCCCTCACCGTTGGTTATCAATTCCCCACAACACATACGACTCTGCCAAAACTGATCCATGGCCTCCCCTATCATCATGTATTTCTACAGTAGACCCTCATGGTCCTCATGGTGATGTGATTAATGGAAGAGGCCCTTCAATAAACCCAATGACCTCCCAAAGTGGTAAATCGACCTCTCTAATCCTGCAAAGAGAAAAATAGGCCCCTTTGGGAAAATTGTTGAACCATTGAATGAGGAAAATCACAAAATAAATCCCCAATGGGAAAGTCTAATAATAGAGAATAGGGTTTTCACCTTGCAGATATTGCCTCTACCAATTCATGCCAAGTGGGAAGAATCACTTTTCTGAAATAATCTCAAAAACCCTTCTGAAGAAAAATTCTCAAACCTTGAAATTTGAATTGCACTGAAAGGATCTCCTCTTCACCACTAACTAAAACAAAATATGAAGAAAACCCTCACAGTTGTCGAATATTGTTCTCTGCTACCACTATAATATCCTGCTAAAAACAACCCCTAGGGTTTTACTAGAAAAAATATTTAGGGCATTAATTTTTTTGCAAACCATTGTAATTTTTTCAAACATATCATATACACACCCAAAGTACACATAAATTGAATATATAACATGGGAATTTTTCTATTACAAGATCATTGAATACAAATTTATAAGTAGAAATGGTTGCTATGGTAGTTGCAATACATAAATAATAAAAAACATAACCCAGAACAATGCCCGATCCCTTCAAACATAACACCAAAGATTAAATTGGACTGAAGCTAAACTGGAATAAAGCTCCACTAGAAACCCTGGATGGATTTTTTTCTTTTTTTAACTAGGGTGGATAGTTTCACCACCGAGGCGAAACTCCAATGAAAGGGTTTTTCTAAAACCCTAATGAAAACATTGGCTCATTGAGCACTCCACAAGAAATAATCCCAAAATATGATCTGACCAAATGACTTGTTCTCCTCTCATTTTAAAGGCCCCGTGGATCCTTCTAGAGAGATCCAACTCACCCTTCTTGAAGGTTCTATAAGAACACTTTATCTAATAAAATGACTTTATAATGATATTTTGATTACGTCACTTAAAAATTAAATAATAATTAATTAAATATTATTTTCCCAAATTGACTTTAGACAACATAATAAAATAATTAATTAAATATCTATTTTTTCTAAGCCCACAAAAAATGGGCCAAAATGGGACATCATAGTAAACATAAATGCATTGGTTGTTCATTTAACAACAGACTGAAGAAACTGATATAGCTGTTGGGGAGGTGCGTCAAAGTACAAATAACTCATAATGTCATTAAAGTACATGGATCACCGCCCTTATCAGATATATTTTTATGCAGTGTGTTGGTAAACATGAGGACCCGGGCATTCATGTTTACCAAAAGTACTATCGAGAAATGTAACATTGTGTTGTGGTGCCCCCAGTAAAATTTTTGGTGGCACTGTACGCAGTGCAATAGTAATGAATGTAATGCATCGTAAAATGTTTTGTACTCGAAAATTTGGAAAAGTTTATGTGACAGTGCATCTACATTAGTTACATGCACTGGTGCTTGTAGTGAATGTATACAAACCTCTTTTTTGATAATTTTTAAATAATTGTTAATGTGCATTAATATTTTAATTGTTTTTTTGGTTTAAGTGGTGTGTAGGATAAATGTAATGCACCATGAAGTATGTGTTGTAATGTAGCACTCCGGTGTGGTACCATTTTCCAATACACCACATACCACAATAGAACATATTTTGTTCGTTGTGTAAGTTTACACTGACGGACCGGTCACGGTGCTCATAATATCTATATGTGCACCACTAACAATTCTTGGCGATTTTTTCAGTGCACCATTAATGCAATTAACTTATTTTTTGAAGGAATATATGTTTCCATATTTATAGATAAATTTACCATTCAATAGATTTTTTTTTATGTTTTATGTATGAGTGAGACTTATGTATTTCATATGTTAATCATGTAGATATGTGAGTGGAGAAAGAAGAAACAACAACATGAGCAGAGGGTGGACTTGTACAATGTTACACAGAAATGGGAGGTGAGGGAGAGGGAGAGGGATTTATACCCTCACACTATTACTACAGTGACTCATGTTATATTGAGGGATGTAGGCCTCCTTAAGTACTACGAGGAAGATACATCCTTTAAGGGGAACTCTAGGTTTTTGGTGCATCTAATAGGCCGATGGGATGTCCATCAACAAAATTTTTGTGTGGGTCTGGATCAGTGGTACCATCCCACTAAGGAGGATATTTACTTTATCATTGGGATATCCAGGAGAGAGGAGGCTTTTCCCCAGTTCCCAGATGTTCCAGTAGGTTTTTCCATTAAGATTCATCTCATGTACTCTCAGATATATATTGGGGCTGAGGTACTATCCTCGACTGATTTTCAAATGGATAGTGGACCACTGAAAATTGTCTCTTTCAGTGCAGATGAGGTTAGGTGCCTCTCACTCTTAGCGACTACCATAGGCCACTTTACGAGTGATAGGAAACACATTAATTACCCTCTTTTGTATTATACTGATTCGTTGGTACAATTTCCACATTGTATTAGATGGTCTTCCAATTGTTTGTGGAAATTTCTTATAGCACTTGACAAATGTCGGGCTATAATACATGGGAGGTAAAAATTCCCATTTCCCTCAGATTTGTTTTTCTTATTTTTTGAGAGGTTTCCAAAGATGAGGCTGAATTTTGTTCGTCAATCTACTAGTTTGAGGACTCATGTGTGGATGTGCATGTGGGGTGAGATGATTCCCAAGAGGGGCCAGTCGAAGTTTTCGGACAAGATTTCTCCATATGCACTAGGGCCACTAGGCAGTGCGACAGATCACATGTTCATCATGGTGTCGTTTCCTTATGTGGGTTTGTATTGGCAAGGATGTATGGACATCATATTCACACCATATGAGCCACCATATGATAGAGGTAATATTAGTGTTTTGTTTAAATTAATATAGTTTAATTTTATTGTCTTATTTAATTAGAAAAAAATTAATTCTAACATGTTCTTTAACTTGTTTTGTTAATTTTTTTAATGAACTAACTATGTTATTATTGTTATGTACTATATATTTTGTAGATATTGACACTTTTATTAGGGATGTGCCTCCTCCCCTAGCAGGTGGTGATGAGGAGGTGTTGCTTGAGGACGTGACGAGTTAGGGTTGTTGGGTACAGATACCCGATGACATACATCATAGGCCCAATACCAGATTCAAGTTGGGGTTGGGTGACCAACTCTCTGCACTTTTAATTGAGGTGAGATTCCACCTTGCATTGACGTGAGACATCAGGGAAGATTCTATGTTCTTGGAGATTCAAAGGTAGATTCCACATGATTTTATGCCTCTTATGCGTGATATCGTTAGAGCTGCCAGGATACTAGCAATGAGGAGGGATCCTAATGATAGACACAAATATTCTTCCAGTACGACCTATCCGTCTAGTTCCCTATTGATTGATGAGGGCGGTCATGATAATCCTTCTCCACATCCTCCTCCTCCTCCTTCACCTCACCTAGATCATGAAGAGGCAATACATATTCCTCATCCTCCTCTTTCACCTCACCTAGATGAGCACTCCAGCCATCTTCCTCATCCTCCTCTTTCACCTCACCTAGATGAGCATGCTAGAACTAATCCTCATCCTCATGTTTCACCTCACCTAGATGAGAAGGAATGACCTATTCATCATCCATCATATTGCACAATAGACCAGGCCTCCACTATTGTTGTAGTTATGTAGATTATCCCATCGGTTGGCCCAGATATGTTATAGCAGATATTTGACTTGTTCATGATCTCTCTCTCTCTATATGTGTGTGTGTGTGTGTGGTGTTTTTTTTCTATTGATCATGTTGATGATGTACTAAATTTATATGTTGATGTTGATGTATATGTTGTTAGGTCATGTTATATTTGGATGTGAAATATGCTTGATATATGTGTATGTTAAATGATGTTTGTTATATGTGTGTGATGATGATGTTAGACGTATATATAATTAGATGATGTTAGCTAGCAAATATATATATGTTTATTTTAGATGTTTTTTATATTTGTTATAAGATGGTTATCATCATCATGTTTATTTTTATAAATTACAAATTTCAATATGGTTGAAATTATAATTATAAAATTTAAACTATAATTGCATAGATAGTTCATTATATATATTCATTCTAACAATTTTTTTTTCAAAAAACAAATTACATATGAATAAATATTATTTTCCATTGTACTAATTACTCTTTTTGAATAGACTCTTCTACACTAAAAATTGCTATTATAAAAAATTATGATATCCAATGATAAGCATTCTATTGGATTTAAAATTTTATGGATGCAAATCTTCCTATTGTTATTTTTGTCATTATTTCATAAGTTGTCTACTATCAAATTTTAAAATATTTATTCATTAATTGTGGTTTTACTCAACATTGGGGGCATAATTTTATAAATATTTTCAAAATCAATGATAAAAGTATGTAAACTAACAAACACTACTTTAGTTAAAAACCAAATTATCACAAAATCATGTTATAAATTTATTTTTTTAATTATAAACCACATTTTTTTGTTAATCTTACTTTTAAATCTACAAAATAAATGAACATAAACTCGGTTTTTGAATCATCATGTTAATGTATCCTCAAAATGGTTGTACTATTAAACATGCATATCAACCATATCATCACATCTAATTATATTAACATAAAAAGTAAAATTTCATATCCCATTAAAAGTTCAACTAGACAGTTAACATTTTTCAAGATTTCACAGTTGGAAATACTTACAGAAAATGAAACATTTTTAAATATATGAAACAACATATAAATATGTTCAAATAAGAATTGTTTCATTTAATTACAATCAATTTGAATGAAAAACACATTGCACATCAAACTGACTATTAACCAACTAAAATTGTTCAAATATTTTTTATAATTAAGTTAGCATTTCCACTATAAGAAGATGAATAAAAAACAATACAATTAGTGAAATAGAGAATATAAAAAAAAGATACAACAAAAATATTAAATAAGAAATAAAACATGTACATATCACCGTCTGGCGTCATCATCCTCATTATCTTCCACACTTGGCATGATAACATGGTTGTTCTCAAAAATATGTTTTGGTCTACGGTCATGTCTTAATATAAACCACCAATACCTATCCAACACATCTGGGTAAAAAAACACTTGGTTGGAGTGTTTTGGGACAACATAAGGCTCCTTAGCTTCATATCACATCTTTTTATAGTTTATACAAGTAACGACCCTCTGTTATGCTTAAGAAAAGAGAAGCACAAAAGTTAATTTTTTTTTCATTAATATATTAACATCGACACATGATCACAACAATGCCTACTCAACAACATCATAATAAAAATAAGTACCATCTAATCATCATGGAATCACTAATAACGCATTCAACGCATCAACGAAGGATAGTGTTACATAAACATAAATATCGTAGTAGGTTAGCACATCATAATTATCTTGAAACAATTTACAACAACACTCAATCAAATAATGAATATAAAAAGACTACCCGCCCAACCTACCCTACAAGGTTAGGACCTCAAGGAAACATAAGAAACGCTCAAGCCTAGGTTCTAATTGATTTTAACCATATAAGGTCTCAAGGTTGGTGATTGTTTTGAGGAACAAGGAGGTGTATGCATCCCAATAACAATCAATTCCAACATCAACTAGATCAAACAATCAATCCTAATCATCAAATAATCATGGCACAAGGGTAATCATCATATTTATCAATCATACATCAATCATTTAATTCAAGGTGTCTATGATATAAAATTATAACAATCATTCATCAACATTAAACATTTGTTGCGTGTGAGAGTAAACCAGATCTAGAACAATCACATGTCAACTTAAATATAGGTGCAAGAGAAATCTAGTGACCAAATGAGTCATATATTAACATAATTTCATGATGCAAGAGTAATTAGAAACTTAGTCATGATGCAAGCATGATCAACTTTAAAATTCAAAGGTGCAAGAGAAAGTAAATATTGCATCAATTATATAACGACAAGGTTGAGGCGCAAGTTTAATCACCTTATTTTCAAGTTGTGTGCGTGATCTAATTGTTGAATTAAACATAAATCAACATCAATCAATGTGTGTATTTAATATTAGTCACTTAATTAAAAATATGGCATCAATATTCAAGAACGTACATAATCTAATTATATAATCACGGCATAATCCATGGCGCATGGTAATCATATTTTTACTGGAGCAAGAGGTCATATATGCTTAATCAATCATAAGTCATCCATTATTTTGGCATGGAGAATATAATCAGCCCATCATTTATTCATTTACAAAATTACAAGACCTAAGGAGGTCCAAACATTGAATCGTCTATACATCAAAGTTATCCCATAGCACAAGGAGTGATCAAATCAATTCAATTGAACATAGATCATCTCAATTTAATTGTGCAGGATAGGATTGTCTTCTACAAAAATCATAAACAACATGTATGACTGCGCAAGGGTAAACAAATTCTAGATAATCATACATGCAACCCACATCGATAACAATTTAGTTTTTAAAATACTAACATGCAACCCACAACGATAACAATTCTACTCAAATCTCGTTGTTCCTGGGTGTAGCAGGGTATTATTCCTTCAAAAAGAAACATTCAACCATTCATCACTACTATGAAACTGATAAACTAATTAGATCGATTGGAAAACTTCTGGCAGCGAGCAAGACGAGTCACATATTGTGTATATATATATATATATATATATCTTGGAAGCCATTGTTGGGTTCTTTTTAAAAAATTAAAATCACAACAAAATATTCACCATCAAAGTACACAAACCATCAAGACGCTTGAAAATTTGATATCGACCTGGGGAAAAGGACAACAAATTCTAAACAATAGACAATCTATATTATTACAACTTGAACCAGTCCAAATAAAGTACCATGTACAAATTGGGGTACATAGACAACAATTAAATTCTAATCATTCAAGTCGATTTCATGTGGTAACCATTCAATAATACAACATCAAGGAGACCCACCGATCCCAATTCATAAATCCAAACAGTTTCAATAATATTTATATCCATACACAAATTTAACAATTACAATACAATTTTTAAAAACATAAGTACCATAACCGGCGAATGGATTGTTGATTGTTGATTGCCGACGATTCCTCCTTGCTCTCGCTCACTAACCATTGCGACCTCACTGGTACCTCCCAACTAGTGCTAGGGGTACTTTTCTCCCCCCTTATCCACTGAGCCACAAAGGGGCCACGCACAAAAAACTAGAGAAAATTTATCTCCCAGCTTGCCTTGCAAGGTCAAGCTACCAATCCCTCTCAAGATGGGTATTTCAAACTCCCACAAGTAAAACCAGTCAAAGAAATTCCAGCAATATAACTTTACGCCTACCATTCATTCCCCCTTCCTCTTCTCAGTTATTACTTTTATAGAGTTTTTCTTAGTGACTACTTGCCATTTGCACGTTTTATTCATTTTATTAAAAATTAATTAGGAGTTATTCCCCCCATACACTTGTCACTCATTCCCTTAGTTGCACCAATAAATTCACTTATTTAATTTATTTAAATGTAAAATTTCCTCACCCATCCTAATACTGCTCCTAAAAATTACTCCTAGTTGTCCCTTTATTCTCTCTATTTCCTTTTTAAGGACTGATGCCTTTCTAAAACTTAGTTGTGTTTAATTTACAAAAGTTATTTAGTTAGACTAGACTAGATTCCTTTATATGCTTCCACATTCCTTTTTATATTCATTTCCTTTCATATCTTAGTTCCAATTTAGCATTTCTTGCACATAGTCAGTAATTAAATCTTTAGATAAAATATTTCTCCTTTTTAATTCTTAAATTGATTTTTCTCCATCCCCCTTTTATTTAATTTATTAATTGGTTTTATTCTTCTTACCCAATTTAGACTTAGGCTTAAATTTTTTTAAACGAGGCTTACAATTTTTAAGGGGAGTTTTATAATTAATAAAATTACCCATTTATTAATTATTTTAAAGTTCGACAATAGTCGAAACAAGTGATTTTTTTCTAGGAACCTAGGTTCATTGAATCACCTTTATTAAAAATCACAAAATGCCCTTCAATATGCACTTTGTGCTCCAAGGGTTCCACTCACATTTATTCAAGTTTTATTTATGCGATGTGCCCCTCAAGACGCACTATGTGCTCCAAGGGTGCCACTCACTTTTGACTAATTTTGGTAGTTGTACAACCCTTGGAGTCAATACTCCATCAGGAAACCTTGTGAAAGACTAAGGGCCTATAAGGAATAAGGACCCTGCCTTATTGTGCAGCCCTTAGAATCTTTGTGAGCGACTGTCTTGGTCTTCCCTCACACCATTGTGGATATCTCGAACTAGGTAATCATTAACCTACAATTCAAGACACGACGAGAGTGCTAGTAGGCTATGGTAGGGTTGTTGCCACACCTCTCCCTCAATATCTAGTTATTTTGGATGGCCATTTTACTCCTTATGTGAGTCTAATTATGTAACACCCCGAGTTTCATCCCCCCATTTTAAATAATGTATTGATACATTGCTGAGAGGCCATAGTGCCCAAACAATTATTAAAAGGCCAGTGTGCCCAAGAAATGTAATGTTTTGATCATTATTAATAATACACACATCATTGGTTACTAGATGGACAAGGACTAGAGTTATAGGGGGCTATGATT
>JASDQU010032205.1:17748-39803 GCA_032191745.1 Picea mariana | reverse complement strand
AATTATTTTGCACTTCCAAGTTATCACCGCGCACTAACCCAAGAGCGTGCAACATATTGCAATGTGTGCACTTACCCAGGTGTGTGCAACACAAAAAATGTGTGCACTTACTCAGGTGTGTGCAACATAAAAAATGTGTGCACCATGTCTTTATAGCAGATCTTTTCACACTTACTCATATGTGCACAATCACCAAAACTTAATGCACATGACTCACCAACCTAAATGTACATTAAATTTACACTTGGTTCCAATGGCTCACCATCCTATATGTACAATTACAAAGGGTTCTAGATTAGGGACACTACAATCCCCTCCCCCCTATTTATGCATTGTCCTCGGTGCATCATATATACATGTACATATAAAATTTTCAAACATCATCAAAAAGATGGGGATACTCTGCTCGCATAGCATCATCGTGCTCCCAAGTTGTATCCTCAAGACCATACCAAGTCCATTGTACCTTTACTAGCTCTATGACTTGATTCCAAAGTTGCTTGACTTTTCAATCCAATATGCAAACCAGTCATAGTTGAAATTCGCCTTCTGGCTCCACCTGAATCACATTACAAACAATGACATGATTAGCATCAGGTACATATTTCTTAAGAAATGACACATGGAAAACATTATGAATGCATAAGGACACAGGAAATGTAAGCATATAAGTGACAAGACCAATCGTTTCAAGGATTTCAAATGGCCCACAATAGTGCGTTGCTAATTTAGAACACTTTCCCAACTTCAGGGAACTGCGCCTGGCCTTCACTTTCAAAAATACGTGATCACCCACTCCAAATTCCCTATGGGTTCTTCCTTTATCTGTCCAGCTTTTCTTCCTGTCTTGGGCAGCCTTTAAATTCTTCCTTATCTTTACCATATTCTCCTCCATTTCTCGGAGTATATCTAGCCCAACTACTGGGCGATTTGTTGGGTTATCCCAACTTACAGGCGTGTTGCATTTTCGACCAGAAAGTGCCTCAAATGGGATCATCTTTAAAGATGCATGATACCCATTGTTGCAAGCAAATTCTACCAAATGAAGGTAGTCTTCCCACTTGGATGGTTTATCCATCACATACATCCTCAGCATGTCCTCAATCACCTGATTTACCCTCTCGATATGCCCATCTAACTTAGGGTGATAAGTTGTTCTGAAATTCAGTCTTGTTCAGAATCCTTTAAATAACAGTTTCCAAATGTTTGAGGTGAACTTGGAATCTCTATCAGAAACAATTGTCTTAGGAACACCATGCAACTTAGCAACTTCACGCATGTATATCTCAGCAATGTCGATTTCCTTGTGTGATTACTTCACTGGAATAAAATGGGCAGCCTTAGTAAGTTTGTCCACCACCACCATAATAGAATCATGTTGCTTAGAAATCCTAGGAAACGTAGTTATGAAATACATGGTCACAACTTCCCACTTCCACTAAGAAATAGGCAAAGGTTGTAGAAAACCAGCTGGATGTTTGTGCTCAGCCTTGATCTTCTGACATTCAAGACATCTCGCAATAAAATCTGCAACTTCCTTTTTCATACCTGACCAAAAGTATTGCTTCTTGACTGCGACAATTGTCTTTTGGTAACCTAGATATCTAGCATTAGGAACCTTATGTAGCTCTGAAAAAATCAAGTTCTTCAACTCTTGATCATTTTTCACATAGACTCTACGTCTATACATGAGGATCCCATCCTCTCTTAGCTCATAACCTTCAAACTTTGCCTATGACATACCTTGTTGTAAGGTCGCACTTATACCCACATAGCACAGATCTGATTTGGAAACTTCCAAAATTGTGTCACGCAAATCGGTCTGGTACATGATAATGGTTGTAGCATGCATCTCATGCATCCTCCTGCTAAGTGTGTTAGCCACCTTGTTCTTTTTTCCCTTGATATGCTTTATGTCAAAGTCATACTCACTGAGGAACTCTAACCACCTGCTTTGTCTGGCATTCAAACTTGGTTGTCCAAAAAAATACTTCAGAACACAATGGTCTGTTCTCAACTCAAATCTCTTACCCATGAGATAATGTCGCCACATATTCAAAGCATGCACTATAACTGCCAATTCCAAGTCATGTGTAGTATAGAGTCTTTCATTATCTTTCAACTTCCTTGACTCGTAGCACACCACATGTCCACTTTGACTCAGGATTCCACTAAGTCCTTCCTTGCATGTTGTTATCACTGAGTAAATTGTTGGGTTGAAGAAACAATCTACAAAGGTAACCTACAAACCAACTTTAAGACTAGAAACCAGCCTTTTCAATCTAGAGAGGGTTCTCTCTGAGACTTGATATCTGATAGAAAGATTGTTTTTGAAATGATGGCTATATTTAGATGTTTGAGATAGTTTTTTCGAGGTTTGTTGGCAAGGAGGTATAGTATCTCTAGGGCTATGGAGTCAACCACTGGAAAAAAAAAAAAACAATACCTGGTAGGTAGAACTCCTCAGAAGGAACAAAGGATAAATAAGGTGATGAACTTTAGTTTTGAGTTTTATTATGTAGGGTGAAAGAAGAACAAAAACACATAATATAATCATAGCACCATAAAGGATGAATTCTGACTTTAGTTAAGAAGATGAACAGAATTTAAATCAGTTAAGTCTAGAGCACCATTAGATGAATTCTAGACCTTTAAATATCCAATTTAAACAGAAGAAAAGTGAAGATGAAAGAAAGTACACAAGGAATACATACAAAGAAAGAGCACAATCTTCAGATCACCACCATCAGAATCTTTTTCATAATGAGTTCGGGACTTCTGCATTTGTATTTCTATTAGATTAATAAAATTACATTAAAGATCAAAATGTCTATACTTCTACCAACTCCTCCTCTTTACATAAAAATAATCAACATATATAGAAAACTAAGGCTACACTTAGCTACTAGGGGTCAAACTACTATATCCTAGAATGATGGATCTGGTTGCTTTCAAAGAGAACAACAACTTCAACAAGATTTACTAAAAATAGGAAAATTGATTTTTCCAATCATAACATAGCCAAAATATCCTTTACAATCGTAGATCTTGAGAAAAATTTGACCATGTGGTTGCGATGAGTCATCAGGTCCATCTAGATAGAGCATTGAGTCATCATGTGTGTTGTTGGACAAATCTTTGAACCTTGCGTAGCGAATTTTGGTTATTGTTGCGCAAGTCCTGCTACAGCATTTGCGTAGCGATTCAGCGAATGTCCATGTTGAGGTTTCTCATGCAAATCCAGGTGGCAGCAAAGGTTTGGAACCATGTATCTTCCTCAAAACTTGTATTCCTTTCATCACATATCCTCCTTTCTGATTAGGTGATCTTACAGCGTTTGCATAGCGAATATTCGCTACGCAAGTGCTATGTATGACTATTTCTTGATTAAAACAGCTGACTGTGCACAGCAAGTATTTGCCTTGGTGAAACAAACCCTCATCAACATCAAATGCATAATTACCACAGCTTTAATGATGTAAACAAAACTTGGACATGGTCCCATACCCAAAAAAGACAAAAATAGGGCTTCCTCACTCATATTTATGCAACTTCAACAAGGAGATTTAGCTTGTCCTTAGCTTCTTCATCCAATTTCACTTGTAGCCTTAAGGCCTTGTTTGCTTTCTCAATGACAAGTTATGTCTCTTTAAATTTCCCACCTGCCTCAATAAGGCTACATTCCTCTTCAACTTTGACCTAGCACTAGAAAGGGTTGCACAGGCATTTTCTCTAGCAGGTATACATTCTTTAAAATGTCTCATGGCTCTGTCATCCGATAACCTCTTTAATTCCCTAAGCTTAATGATTTCATCTTGAGATTCTCTTAGCTTCTTATTCAACCATATTATGTTATTTTCTCCTTTTGTGGGTGAAGTAGGAGATTTCTAACTTGCTTCTTGTTTGCCCTGTATGTCTGGACTACTCTTCCTGGTTGAGGACCTTGTCAGAGGTGATGTGTTTTTCGCTGCAACTGTAGTCTCAGAACCTTGCCTAATCTTCCTTTCCTTTGACATTTCTTGCATAGGACTTGCTTTTCTCTGTGGTGTTTTTGCTTCAAGAATCTTCTATGTTAGTTTCCTTTTCAATTCCATGTTCTCCTGGTAGAGTTGAGCTATAATATGTTGAGCTTTCTTGAGTTGTTGTTGCATCTCTTTGACATATGAATCTTTCTCCCCTAGTTTCACTTGCTCCTCATCAATCTCCTGAGCTACAAATTCAACAAACTCTATCTGAACTGTGGGTATGGGAAACCTCCTAGCAGATGACATGGTGAGTGGTTTACTGGGAGCCTATGTCTCCTTGGGTTCATCAGTGAATTCTAGTTTTCTTCTTTTATTCAAGACTGGCTGACTGTGTTATGGATTCTCAATCTATTTTCCTTTCCCTCTTTCAACAGCACCTCCTCATTTCACCCCTGAACTATGAGATGTTTATTTCTCAGTAGACAAGGGGGTATCTTCTTTAGGATCCAGGGAAACGTTTGTTGAGGTCAAGAATGAATCCCAGTCCATGTTTAACTTTCTAATCTCTTCAACCACCAACATCTTCACCAATGAAAAGTGGAACATGCTACTATTTATTTGGTCAACCCTGGCTTGGACTCTGTCTGCCATTTTTCCCAGGCTTCTATATAGGTAGAAGGGTAAGTTTAGGGGGATTTTCCCTGTGAAATGCATAAGGAGCCTTATGTGGTATTGATATCCCCTGTCAAACCTACCCTCACAAGTAAAGTATTTCTGGATTACCCTCAAAATATTCTCATAAGGTTCCAAAACATATTCCCTGGGGATGGTGGCACCAATTTTCTGATTTATGTATTTAGGCTTGAGAAAATCAATATAAAATGAAGGATCTAAGGGCATACCCTTAAACCACTTCTCTCCCTGTGTAGGGATCTCTGTAACAACTGATATGGTTTCTTCTGACACTATAAAAGTGATCACTGCAATGGTTGTTCTAACACCATTAAAATTCAGAGCAAATTGCTTGGTTAGCTGCACATTATACCCCTGAACTTTTTAACAGAATCTCATACATCCAGCTTATTCAAAGGACACCCTATATGCAGGGTTTGAGTTCACCAAAGTCAACCCTGGGGGTTCATATATGAAAATGTCTCCTCCCTTGTATTTCTTTGTTCCCTGTGGATTCATGGTTCTACGATGTCTCCCTTGCAAAAATAAATTCCAGATGGCTCAAAACAAAAGAACCTTCACGCTCAGCATGCAAGCTTGTGCAGCAACTAGGATGGCTAGGGTTTAGCTCAAATGAAGCAAATTTGATTGTATGAAAATAAAAGAAAAATCAGATGCTAGATTGCAATGGGATCCAAGAAAGGATCTTGAACAGTGATTGAAATGAATGGAGAGTGTGCAGCAAAAAACAAAGTGACAGGTTTGCATAGCGAATGGCAACACACCGGGTTTGTGTAGTGACTAGAAGCACACAGCATTTGCGTAGCGAATGAATTTTGCATAGCAGAGAGATTTGGAGCTCATTGGAGAGGATATGGACTATGTACAAGTCTTTGAGGCAATGGATAAAGACAAAATGTGGCCAATATACGTGCTTTGAATGGATAAGGGATGAAAATTGAAATGGAGAGCACTTATCCATGGTGACAAGAAATTTCAAGGCAAGTTTAGGAATTTGCGTAGCAGGCACACTTTTGAAGCTTGCAACGGTACAAATGAAATGGAGTGTCATGATCGTCCCTTCTCTGACCTCATGAAAGATGATGATGAACCATAATACCTTTTGACATGACATTCACCCTAACCTATGACTTGACCTTAGCACATAATTTCCCACTTTTTAATATGATTCAAGACTTAGGAAAAGTGGACCATTACAAGTTGAACATGATGGAATTTACACTCTTGGCTCTTTGTTTTTATGATGGTGTTTTATGAAAAAGACAATACACCCTTTAACCCAACTTATGGCTAGACCCCTTACTTGACATTCAAGTCACTCTTTATTTAATTATTGGCCTCATAAACCTTCACAAACTAACTATGACTCATCTAGGAATTCCTTGATCTTCCCAAGATCATGGCATGAATTTGAAAACTTTGGACAAACCTCTAACTCTAGATATGAAAATCATGGTGCTAACACATGCATTTGTGCACACAACGAAGTCTGCATCTGGATCAACCATTCTTAAAATCAGTGCACTTGTTAACAAATTATTTAAGTGTTGGAAACTCCTTGTGCAATACATAGTCCATTCAAATCGCACACCTTTCTTATGCAGGGATGTGATTGGATGTGGAATGATCTATGAAAATCCTTCAATAAACCTTTTCTAGTACCCTGCTAGTCCCATAAAGGATCTCACTTCTATGACATTTCTTGGTGTCGACCATTCCTCAATGGATTTTATCTCCATTAGGTCCATAGTTATTCCTTCTTTTGAAATAATATGACCCAAGTAATGAATCTGTCGTTGATAAAATGAACACTTTCTTAGTTTTGCATAAAGTTGATGCTCCCTCAACATCTGCAACGCCATCCTCAAGTGTTGCTCGTGATCTTCCTCCGACTTTGAGTAAATAAGAATGTCATCCAAAAATACAATGACAAACTTATCCAAGTAACTTCTAAAAACTCCTTTCATTAAACACATGAAAACAATCGGTGCATTCGACAACCCAAATGGCACCACTTTGAACTCATAATGACCATACCTTGTTCTGAACGAATTCTTACTAATGTCATCCTCTCTCATTCTCACTTGGTGATATTAGGATCTAAGATCTATCTTGGAAAATATCCTTGCGCCCCTTAGTTGATCAAATAGTTTATCTATCCTTGGAAAAGGGTACTTGTTCTTTATTGTTACTTTGTTCAACTTCCTGAAGTCGATACAAAGTTTCTGTGTACCATCCTTCTTCTTCACGAACAAAACTGGTGCACCACAAGGTGACACACTTGGGCGTATATACCCCTTCTTCAGAATCTCTTCAAGTTGCATCTGCAACTCCTTCAGTTCTGGCGTACTCATCCTATAAGGAGTCTTGGATACAGGTGTTTCTCCCGGCATCAGATTAATAGAGAAGTCAATATCTCTTTTTGGAGGAAATCCTGGTATCTCTTTAAATACATCCTCATACTCTTTCATAACTATGCAATCTTCCACACCTGGAACTTTATCCTTAGGTGCCTCTTCCATGTGCGTTGAAAATACTTGACATATTTTCCTGTAGCTTTTCTTCAACTGCAATGTTGAAATTTTTCTATTAGTCACAACTCTTGGAATTCCTTGAACTAATCTCAAATTTCCTTACTCGTCCAGGAAATTAAATGCCTTATTGTAACAATCCAGGATAGCATCATGTTCATCCAACCAATCCATACCAATGAGGCAATCGTACGTTCCCAAAGGTATAATATTTAAATCAGATTTTGTGTGCAGTCCAACCATCTCATTGATTTTCCTATTTGCTCCTATAGCTAGTTGCACCAACCAAGGTTTCTCGAGCTTGCTTCTTGATAGATGGAATCTTTCCACCATTTTAGGATCTAGATAACTATGAATAGCTCCAGAGTCAATTAAAATAGCAATAGGTTGGTCATTAATCTTACCTTCCACCTCGATCATGTGTGACTCGAACTCAACCTGCATTTATCCAGCGCGGTGTAAATCCTTGGTACATTTCTACCCATGTCTTCCACTGTTGCAGCTTGTTGTACACTGTGTGCAAACCTTGCTTTATCACCTCTTTGAGGTTAATCTTTGTGCATATGATTTTTGCCACAACCCCAAAAATGCATAGGTTGTTGCCATGACTTTTGTCCCACTTTCTTTGACATTTTGGGCTCCTAGAAATTCATATGTCCTTGTGTAGTATTGTTGAAGAACGATGTCTTAGCTCCCTTCTTCCTCTATTCCACCTTACTTTTCAACTTATCTTCCCAAGCCTTTTGGAAAGTCGGCCTTCCCCTTTGTTGCGCATAAAGACACTTAGTGCACCTTATGGAATCTTCCAACGTCTTAGGGTCATCATATTGTAACTTGTCACTGATAAGTGAGGGAAACCCACTCAAATATATATATGAATCTTCATATGTTCATCCTTGATAAAAGGAACCCAATTCAGTAGTTCTAAAAATATTCTTCCGTACTCATCAATCGACATGCTCCCAAGCTTGAGTTCGAAGAACTCCTTCATTTTCCTATCATAGTACAACTTGGTTAAGTATTTATTTTGGAAATACCTCTTGAACTCTCTCTGAGTCACTTTCTTTGCATCAATGTGTTTCACTTGCACATACTAATCCCACCACATTGATGCATTTCCCTTTAATTGATAGATAGCAATTCTCCCTTCTGCTTGCACAGAATAATTATGCAACTGAAAGTATTTCCTCATACCCAACAACCATGTCTCTGCATCTTCATCTTTTTTATGCTCCTTGTAAAAGGTAGGAGGTTTGATACTATTCATTTATCCATGTAGCTCATCCATCCCAATCCTTCTCTTATGTTTTCTGACAGGAGATGGACTTGAACTATTGTGCACTTTCCTCAAAGAATGATTACCATCACTTCTTTCTTCTCTTCTTTTCTTGTCTTGAAACCTGCGACTTATTGATATACTCCTCTATGTCTCCTTATCCATCTTCTTTTCTATTATGTCTAGGCTTTGCATCAATTTGACGTTGAAGTCATCTTGTTATGCCTTGACTCTCATAAGCCTTTCATTATCAGCCTTATAGCTTTGCACATATTTTTGCAGTACTTTTACAGTTTCTACCAAGTTCGTGTGCTCCCCCTTGGATTTTGTACCATCAACACCCAAAAGGACATACAAATCTCCAAACTCATCATCAGGACTGTAATTTCACTATGCATATTCCATGTTTTTAACCTTCTACACTGACTCTGCCCTACTCTAATCACTGGTAATTCTGCAAAATGTGCAGGCAACTAAGATTTGTTAGATGATTTCATGTAATAATTTACATGAAAACTTTGCACCATTTGTCAGAATCCTTCCCTCGGATTTCTTGGATGATTTTAACAATCCAAACTCAAGTGTGCACACCCGCACATCACTATCTTTGTGTGCATCACAAATCTATACCACGCACCAATGGCTTTCCACACAACTAAACTTTGCATTGTGAGGCACCAATTCCTAGTCCACACATCTATTCATGCTAAGCTCTATCCCATACATGTCCAATGTTGAACCAATAGCTCTGATACCAGTTTGTAACATACCCAGTCTCCCACTAAGTCTTGTTACCACCTTACACATGCTCTGATCCTAACTTATAATGTCCCCAGCCACCCAGGTTGGGCCACGTCACCCAACCTCGACTTATGTAGCTCTGAAACAACCAAATTGTAACACCCCAACATAATTATGGGTCATGCTACTCTAAAATTTCATTGCACAGTTTCTACTCTACACGCAAGTTCACACAGTATCACTTGAGGTAACACGCTTTGGATAAATTGAGTCATGCCACACAACTTATAACAGCGGAAACAACATACTCTTGTTAATACAACCTTAAGTAGAGAAAATAAATCAAACAACTGTGTGCACCAGCATATTGATTACACAATACAACTTTGGGCACAACCACTTGGGTGCCATGTGCCACTTCTGTTGTTACTGTGTACGGGGTCTAATTCTTTAATCGTACACACAAGTACCAGCCTTACGAAGCACACAAGATACAAACCTGTGCACCCGACCACTCAATCCTTTTCTTAATGACTCATAACCACAATCACAAGGGTAACTTAACTAGCAAGACTAACCATGTTGCTCATATCCATGCACAACTACGAATATAGGATATAAGCACCAAACTTACATGAGCATACAGCAATTAACAAAATAACAACAAATACTTATATTCAACACATACAAGAATTAACCTATTTCAAACATAGTCAAATATGCACATAGTAAACAAGACAAGCGCATAAAGAACAATTATCTTTTTATGAAATTCACCAACTGCGGCCTTGACCCAGACGTTCCTCCTAGCCATAGATGTTGTTGCTCATATGCTTTCGGTAACATGTCACCCCCGAGATAGGGCTCAACTCCACTAGGAAAAAGGGTTCCAAGCGACAAGCTATGGTCTGAAACTCAACAAAATTACTCAGTCCTAGGTGCCCATTGTTGCATCTATCCCATAGTCACTCATTCCCCACACACCTATCACACCCAAGGAAGTGTGTCCCTTCTCTTCTCACTAGTCCTTCGGCTGCCCCACTTCCCTTCCCAGGGTTACCAGCAACAGGTCGAGCAGGAAGTCTCTGAGCCCTGTGACTAATGCTCAGCGCACCAGGAAACAACTCTCAACAAAAATATCGCCTGGAGAGTATGCCCATGAGTCTGACAACCACTCCACAACATCCAGTATCTCACCCAGAGAGACTATTCACAGTTTGTCAACCCGAATTTTCAGTAGTGAAACTATGAATGCAACCCCACAACTCCTTACAAGCTTCTCTGTGCAGATAAGGTAATAATCGGATTTTCCATACAATCTAACCCCCTTCTTCACACGAGAGATTGCAACATCAATAATAATAACATAATGCCCCAAAATATACTAAGGCCATAAATATGTATTACATGCCTTCCACTTGACACTTGTCACCTTCAAAAGTAGCTTTAAGCCACTTAGTGACCCATTCCCTAGCCTTGGGAACTTAGGATAAAATAATAATATATTTGACATTACATTTTTCCAGGAAATATTATAAAATATTCCTCAAGACTTACGACTTACCCCCTTTTCCCTTTTTCCAATGAATTAGGCCCCCCATCTCTTTTTGTCTAAGTCAATCAACGCGCATTGATGCAATATTATAATAATAATCTTGATTATATTTACATGGATAGGCGCACTGGCCTACCTTTATCTAGGCTCACCGGCCTCATAATCACACAGGATCTCCAGCCTCCATACATATCCAGCCGTATATATATATATATATATATATATATATATATATATATATATAACTCAATATTTCGCACTTTCAGGTTATTACCGTGCACTAACCCAAGTGCGTCAAACATAGTGCAATGTGTGAGCTTACTCAGGTGCGCACAACACACAAAATGTGTGCACCTTGTCTTTATAGAATATCTTTGTGCACTTACTCAAATGTGCACAATCACCAAAACTTAATGCCCATGACTCACCAGCCTAAATGTACATTACATTTACACTAAGTTCCAATGGCTCACCAGCCTATATGTACAATTACAAAGGGGTCTGGATGAGGGACACTACATGGGACCAGTGGGAGGAAACCATCCTCTATAATTTCAATGACCCTACTTGCCATTAGAAAGGATGTAAATGCAAACACACAACAACCACCCATGTCACTTGTGCAGTTAAAATCATTGGTCAACCACTTTTTAGATAGTTCATCAACTTAATGAGTACATATTGACCCTTCATATTGTGAGTCATATTATAAAGTATTGCAACTCAATTAACAGACCATAGGAACTTGTATATTAAACAATGATTTCCCATTGATTAGTACTTATTCAAGGCATTATGATTTTTAGTGTAACAAGTATTTCTACTTAGATACCTTATTCCATTTTCTAGGATAAAATATATCTAGAATCAATCTATAACTATTGCATATTGAAACAATATCTACTACCATCAGACCGAAGTGATCTCCTCGCAATCTGCCCGAAGTGAAGGACGGGATGAAATCGAATGACAAAAATGGAAGAGTGGTCTGGGTGGTAGTAGACCCAATATCTATATCTCTCGTAGGGAATTTCTTATATTATATATGGGGAGAGGATAACATGAGTAAGGGGAGAAATTCAGGATAGGTTCTATGTTATAGAAGAAAAGGCGAGATAAGGTCTAATTAGGTCAGTTAGGTATAGGCCCTAATTTCTCCATTTCACTAGATAAAATCTAGATATAAAGTATCTAAGTCTAAGGCATTTCTTGTTGATCAGGAGCGAGATGGAGTAGGAAAGGGATTCCTTAAATCCTCCATGTATGTATTTAAGACTAAATCATACATAGATAAAGAGACTGGCTTGGGTGCATTTGAATTCCCTTGGACCTATTAAAGGAGAGACTGGTTCAATGAGGTAAACAACAGGCTTTGTTGCTTGCTCTAGGTTTCGATATGGATTTCGATCTTCAAGCTCTGACTCTAATACCTTTGTTTTTGTTACCTCTGGAACAACACTAGCTATGAGTTCATCATATCATCCAGAAACATATGTTCAAATATAAAATGTTAACAAACGTCTAGAGGGTTATCTACGTTGTTATTATTCAGACAAACAATCTCAATGGGTGAAGTGGATTCCTTTAGCATAATGGTGGAATAATAGCACCTATCACACATCCACTAAGATGTCCCCATTTTAATCCCTTTATGGATATTCAACTCCTAGTATCTCATACTTTTTGAAAGACAATTCCAAAATGTGGGCAATAGAGTCACATATGGGGAAGACTAAAGAATGACAATTCTTAAGGAAAACCTTCAAATGGCACTAAATATGATGAAGTAGCAAGTAGATCAACATCGAAGTGAAAGACAATTTTAGGAGGGTGATTGGGTATTTTTGAGACTAAAACCTTATAAGCAATCTACTCTCAAACAAAAGAAGAATCAGAAATTAGCTACAAAATTTTATGGACCCTACAAGATTATTTGCAAGAATGGACAAGTGGTGTATGAATTAGAGCTTCCTTCCTCTCACATTCATAAGGTTTTTCATGTATCTTGTCTAAAAAATATTTTGGGAGAAACTATACCAGTGAAAACAGAACTTCCAAACTTAGATGAAGGGAAATTGATTCTTGAACCAAAAAAATTTATAGATTTACGTTCTATATCTCTTCGAAATAGAATCATTATGGAGTACATAATCAAGTGGAAGAATATGCCTCCAGAAGAAGCTACATGGGAAAATGAACAATTCATGAAGAAACACCTTCAATTACAAACTTTGAGGGAAAAGTTTTTTTAGAGGGGCTATGTTAAGGCCTTATCACTCATTTACTATTAGTTTATTAGTTATGGTTAGGTCGGCTTAGGGTAGGTTACATCATGCTCACTTTATATCCTATTTTTAATAAAGGAGATTCATTTGTATAGGAATCTCATCTTGTCTTGTGCATTGCATGTATTGTAAATGAGGTTTCCCCTTCGAAGTGGATTATTCATTGACTATTTTTGGAGTTTGGTTCATAACACACAAGATCAACAATGATGACTGCTCTGCAAACATTTCTAGCATATTCTTTTATAAATTCCTTTGTTTGCTTCAACTTTTCCAATATTTTAAGCATAATCAAAATAAAATCAAATATCATGAACTTACATCTCAACTTAATAACCATATTGTCCTTTCCTCTATTCATGTTTCGACAATCAGAAGACATTCTCCCAGATTGGTCATGTTGATTTGACCAAGGGAGGATGATACATTCACGGGGCCATGTTGATTTGGCTAGTGGTGAATGGCCCAGGATGTTGATGTTTGTCTAGTTAGCAGCATCAGGCAGACATTCTCCCAGATTGGTCATGTTGATTTCACCAAGGGAGAATGATACATTCACTCACGGGTCCATGTTGATTTGGCTAGTGGTGAATGGCCCAGGGGCAGTCTTTCTCCTATTAGTCATGTTTATTTGAAAAGGAGTGAAAAATACTCGAGATGCTCTCACATTGTTTGCACTAGGATGGAGCGATATATTATTTTATAGGCCAGGTTTGACTTGTTTACAAGTCTAGTCTAATGTGGAAGATGTAGGCTCAAGAGACCTCTTGCAATGAGGGGCTTCTCGGTAGGTTTACTCACATTAGAGATCTATATTAATTAGACATGCATGTGAGGAGATGATCCATCAACAAGGATCATGGAAAAATTTTCTAGTAAAGAAGAAATTCCAAGAAGAAACCTCGAAAAGCATTAAAGAAGATATTGAAGACAAAAGTACAAGTTTCCCACAAAAGTAAATTAAAGGTGACTCAAACTGTATAAATAAAGGCTAGATCATTTCATTTTGACACATAACACATTTCTTCTCATCAAGTGTGCAAGTCCCAGTTGCAGTTACAGTTTCCAGTTGTAGTTGCAGTTGCCAGTTGCAGTTGTAGTTTCCAGTTACAGTTGCAGTTGCAGCTGTCAATTTTTCAGTTGCGCAAATTTTGAGGTGAGCTACCTTGTCTAGGGTTCTCTATCTTTGAGGGTTCTTCCTCATAAAAGGGAGAAATTATTTATGTGTTGGGTTTCTTCATATCGATGGTGATGTACTTATTGGTTGGAATTCTTATTAAGAAAAGTTGTTGGGTTTTCTCCCAAGGTTGGGTTTTCCAGGATAAAATCTTGTGTCTATTGTGCATGGTTATCTTTCGATAATTCTATTGTTTCCGCTGGAATTTATTTTGGTTGATATTTTCAGTGTGTAATTATTCTATGATAACAGTGGCATAAAATTTTGTTTGAAATCATGAGGAAATAATTATCATATCTGAAAATTGAAAATTCAACATGGTATCAGAGCTTGATATCTTAAGAGAAGGGGATCATCTTGAGACACATTGTTAGTTACAACACTGAAGTGTTGTTCTTCTTCTTGTTCTTGTTTCGGGCAGGTCACAGGGGACATCTCTGAGGGATCTAAGGATTTATCTCTCACAAGGAGCTACAGTGACGGTTGCAAGTGGAAACAGGTTAGATGGTCTCTGGTTTAATACATGGAGCAGACCATCCAGACACGCAGTTGTGGACTATAATAGCTCGGTGGTGTAGAAAGATGGGAGTTCTGGTGGATTGGCAGAGAACTCGGATCACAGCAGTATGTTGTGTGGTAGATTGTCAACCTTGTGAATAGACTTCCGATGAATTTTCATGGTGAGTAACGATGGGTGCAACTCAAGTGCTTTGGCATGGATGAGATGGCTTCAGACGTTTGGCAGGTTGATGAGATAGAGTCTTCATTGAGCCAAAGAGTTTCACATTTTTAAAGAATGGAAAATGTATGAAGTATATGTTCCCAAGGAGAATAGGACGAAGTTAGAACCTTCTGAAAATAAGGGTACTTTTATGGGATACAACGAGACTTTGAAGGCCTACAGGATCTACATTCTAGGACAACATCAGATTGGGGTTAGTCGTGATGTCACCTTTGATGAAGAGGTATCCTTCATGAGGTCTAAAGAGTCTCATATGGAGATTAATAGTGAGGAGTAGGAGGCTCTAAAGGATGAGGGTATAGATCCCCCTCAGTTCAGTTGTTCATTCTTTAGAATATCAAAAGAAGTCAGTAGAACCAGCAGAGCCAGTGGATCTACCTAGAGATGTTGTCATGATCAAGAAGAGGCCAGCATGGCTTTGTGACCCTTTGGAGGATGAAAATGGGCATGCAATTCTTAGTGGTACTTTCAGGGAGAGAAAATGACCTCAGACCTTCTCGATTTATATGGAATTGATGAGTCACATCATTGATTCTGAACCTTCCAGATATGAGGAGGAAGCAAGCCAACAAGTTTGGAAGGATGCCATGATGGAAGAGTATCAGTCCATCATGAAGAATGATGTGTGGGAAATAGTTCTAAGACCATATGGCAAGTCAGTGGTGACTTCCAAGTGGATCTATAAGATCAAGCATGCAGTAGATGGAAACATCGAGAAGTACAAAGCGAGGTTTGTGGTGAGAGGATTCTCTCAAAAAGAGGGAGTGGACTATGAGGAGACTTTTTCTCCAGTCATCGGGTACACTTCCATCGGGACTATTATTTCTCTTGCTTCAATCATGGGTTGGAGATTACATCAGATGGATGTAAAGACCGTGTTCCTCAATGGTGTGATTGAGGAAGAAGTGTACATAGAGAAACCTCATGGCTTTATGATACATGGGAAGGAGTCTCATGTTTGCAAATTAAAGAAGGCCTTGTATGGACTCACGCAAGCACCCAGGGCATGGTACTCCAGGATTGATGGATACTTGATGAGTTTGGGTGTCACCAAGAGTGATGCAGATCCCAACCTTTACTACAATGTTGTTTATGGTGATATGTTGATATTGGTGTTGTATGTTGATGATATGTTCCTTATGGGGAAGAGAGACTCATTGTTGGGTGCAAGAGGGAGTTAGCCCCAGAGTTCGAAATGAAGGATCTTGGCTTGATGCATTATTTCTTGGGATTGGAGATGTGGTAGAAACCAGGTGAGATCTTCCTTGGAAAAGGAAAGTACGCAGTTGAGATCTTGAGAAGATTCGGTATGATGGACTACAAGTCCATGAATACACCTATGATGACAAATCTGAAGAAGTTGAGTGATTCCGCTTCAAATTCATATTTGGTGGATCCCACTATGTACAGGCAGTTGATTGGATCTTTGATGTACATGGTTAACACCAGGCCAGATATTTGTTTTGTAGTGAGCACCCTGAGCCAGTTTATGGTTGAACCGAGGCACTTCCATTAGGTTGCGGTAAAGCATGTGTTGAGGTACCTGCATGGTACAGTTGGATATGGTCTGAGATATGTCTCAGGTGATGAAGTGAGGTTGAAGGGATATATTGATTCTGACTGGGCAGGGAGTGCAGTGAACAGAAAGAGAACCTCGGGGTGCTACTTCAACTTAAGATCAGCTATGATATCATGGATTAGCAGGAAGTGGAATTTTGTAGCACTTAGTATAACAAAAGCAGAGTTTATCACAGTCAGTGTCGCAAGTCGCAAAGCAGTGTGGCTTTGAAAGCTTCTTGCAAGAGTATTTGATCAGGAGCTAGAGATGACCTTGATACATTGCGACAATCAAAGTTGTGTCAAGATTTTTAAAAATATAGTATTTCATGACAGATCGAAGCACATTGAGATCAAGTATCACTTCATCTGAGACATGGTGCAGAAGGGAGTAGTAAAGCTCCATTACATATCCACAGATGAGCAGATTGTGGACATTCTCACCAAGCATCTGTCTAGGAAAAAGTTTGTTTACTTCCTAGACAATATTGGTATGATGCAGAATGTCCCCCTCGTTGAGAGGGAGTGTTGATGTTTCAGCATCGGGTAGACATTCTCCCAAATTGGTCATGCTGATTTGACCAAGGGAGGATGATACATTCACTCACGAACCCATGTTGATTTGGCTATGGCTCGAGATGTTGATGTTTCTCCAGTTAGCAGCATCGGGTAGGCATCTCCTAGATTGGTCATGCTTAGTTGACCAAGGGAGAATGATACATTCACTCACGGGTCCATGTTGATTTGGTTGGTGGTGAATGGCCTAGGGGAAGTCTTTCTCCTATTAGTCATGCTGATTTGAAAAGGAGTGAAAAAGACTCAAGATGCTCTCACATTTCCTGCTCCAGGATGGAGTGATATATTTTTTTATAGGGAAGGTTTGACTTGTTTACAAGTCTAGTCTAATGTTGAAGATGTAGGCTCAATAGACCTCTTACAATGAGGGGATTCTCGATGGGTTTATTGAACATTAGAGCTCTATTTTATTAGATGTTCATGTGAGGAGATGATCCATCAACAAAGCTCATGGACAACATTTATAGTAAAGAAGAAATGCCAAGAAGACAAGACAAATGCCAAGAAGAAACCATGGAGAACATTAAAGAAGATATTGAAGACAAAAGAACAAGTCGGCCCCACAAGTAAATTAAAGGTGACTCAAACTGTATAAATAAAGCATGGATCATTTCATTTTGACACATAACACAATTGTTCCCATCAAGTGTGCAAGTCCTAGTTGCAGTGGTAGTTGTCAGTTACAGTGGCAGTGGCAGTTCCCAGTTGCGCAAATTTTGAGGTGCACTATCTTGTCTAGGTTTTGCTATCTTTGAGGGTTCTTACTCATACAAGGGAGAAATTATTTATGTGTTGGGTTTCTTCATATTGATGGTGATGTACTTATTGGCTGGAATTCTTCTTAAGAAAATTTGTTCGGTTTTCTCTCAAGGTTGGGTTTCCTAGGATAAAATCTTGTGTCTACTATGCATGGCTATCTTTCTATGATTCTATTATTTCCACTGCAATTTATTTTGATTGATATTTTCAGTGTGTAATTATTCTATGATAACGGTGGCATAAAATTATGTTTGAAATCATAAGGAAATAATTATCAGATCTGAAAATTGAAAATTCAACATCCTTTTCGTCTGTCTAACTACAAATTTTCCCACCATGTAGATGTGTGTGCCTTTAGCTTTGTGCATGCAATCGTTACATGTTTAGGATCTTCAAGTCTCTTGCACTAGAAATATTGTTGCATATCTTCAATATAATCCAACTTGTCTAGATTCAAACTATTAAAATACACAGGCATGGTGTTTTTCTTTCATCATTGACTCCTCTTTTGGGTTTCTTGTTAAAACAAAAGGTTCCTCTTCACCCTCACTCTCATCATCTACATTTTTCATGCTCTCCTCTATTGGGCCAACTCTTTGCCATCCAACCACTTCAATATCCCTCACAACATCTCTGCAACATCCCTATCATCACTACAAGGTCCACCTCTATCTCCTCCAACACAAAGGCTTCACCTCTATCACTACTACATATGGGTGGATTATTCCACGAAATTTTTCCACGTTTCCATTATTTTCGTGTTTTTTTAAAATAGGGCAGGATTTTCGTCGATATTGCCACGAAAGTTCGTCTATATTTCCACGAATAGGTTTTTTTAATTTGGGCAAGATTTTCGTCGCTATTTCCATGAAACTTTGTCACTATTGCCATGAAACTTCATCGTTATTGCCACGAAATTTTGCCTATCTCAAAAAGAATCTGCTAACGACTAGTTGACTAGTTGATCTATATATACCTGACTTTAAGAGACTTTGCAACACAATTTCTATATTTGTGACACTGTTCGTGGCTTTTCTTTGAGTTGTTTATTTTTTCCGTCACCCACCGGTTGAACAAATCCAATTCTCAATCTACATAGCTCGGATTTTGAACTTGCAAGGTTAGTATGTTTTTTTTATTGATGTACTCATTTAACTTGTAAATTTTTATTCAAATGTCGAAATTTCATGTAGCTTGTTTTTTCCTTGATAATATATTATATGTGTAGTACCATATTTCATGTCATTGGTTTTTGGATCTCGTTAGTATATTCTATGGAAATTCATGTGAAATGTCAAGAAAAATATTTTCCGAAGAAGTATTTTAAGAAGAGGGAAAATCACTCCATCGATAAGTCAATTCAAACATTAAAAATGAATGTCATTATCAATCTAGATTAATTTGATCCTACAATTCATTATGTAAATTTAATCCTTATTACAAAACCACCAACTCATAACAACTTTACCGGTTGGACTAATGTTTGAAATAGAAAGTCGTGGAAAAAAAATCCTCTTAAGTCTAATTATATCCCTTAGAGACCTTGTTAGCTCTCTAACTTTTGTGTTTCTATGATGTTGTTCCTATATATATTAATGTCATATTTTTAGTCTAGTATTTGGTTAGGTTAGTCATATAACATTGTATTCTTATATGTGATGTTGTTTCTCTCAATTTTTTATAATCACACGCAATTCTAGATGTATTGATTAACTCTAGTTTGTAGTTGATGTAACTTGTTTATACACTATTAATAAGGAGTAGCTAAAATATAAAAAATTCATGACGAAATCTATGATAACATAATGAAATCTACTAGTCAGACAATGAAAAATGAGAACATGACAAAGTGTCTTAGAAAATAAAACCGTGACCATTGTAAGTAGCATAAAATTGTGACCATTGTATGTAGATGCAAATCAACACGTCATAATTTAAACCAACCCAACCCAATTGTGGATGACAAGTGGTTGGCATTCTTTTTTTAGTGGTGAATTTCAAAGATTGTCATTTTGTCTACAAAACAACTTAGAGGCTAGTGTATGGTGTCGAGTGATTCAAGTTTGAGAAATTTTGACCACTTTCGTTAAATGGTGTGTAATTATTTTCCATGGTGATTCAGTACACACTACTCTAAAGTACAAATTGAAGCATATCGATCTTAATAGTTAATCGATAATAAATAAATAAAAGCATGTCAAAATGTATTAGAAGAAATAATTGTGAGGATTGTAGATCATTGTAAATAAACATATCATAATCGAAAGGAGTAGCTAAAATATCATGAAGGAGTAGCTAAAATATAAAAATTTGACAACTTACTGTTTGGTCTGGTGTGGGTAAGACAATTACTTGTCAGGACAAGGATTTGTCGCTATGAACGAAAATGACAGGAAGCTTTCTCGGTTAAGAGCGGCATTAGAGGCGAGGGTGATGGAAAATATTATTTCCCTTGCTATGATTGCAGGGGCTTGCAAATAAAAATACTTTTAATAACAACAGTTGAAAGACATTGTAGGGAGAAGGGGCACGCCGAAGGGGGTTATGAATATCGTTCCTTGGTAAGGGGATTCAATATTTAATGTATTCTCTATAATAATCATCATGTCATGAATTTTAGTAATATTTCTTATCGGGATTTTTATATTTTCTATACACACTAACTTTTCTAAGTTGTTTTTAAATATATAGACGATGCCCCCAAAATGTCCACCTCCAGAGAGTTATTTGCCAAGTACTAGCAGAAATACTCCTTTACAAGGTGATGAACTTCGAGATCAGAATATTGAAGTTGTTGATCAAGTTATTAATGATGATATGGATGGAAATAACGTTAGTGATTCAAATCAGGAAGATGAGATATGTAGATTGATCCAAGACACATTTTCTCCAATTGATGAGGACAACCAGGATGATAGTCATGATGTTGATACTCTACTCGAGAAGTCACGTCAACCTCTTTATGAAGGCTCAACAACAAATCTTTTATCTGCTATATTGTTGTTGGTGAACTTGAAGGTTTTGAATGGTTTATCAAACACATGCCTCACACAGATACTCAGGTATTTAATTTGTTAATCATTTATGCCTACATGTTCACAAATACTTAAAAGGTTCAACTTTTTCCTATATTGCTATTGTTTTCTAATTTGTAAATTAGTATATTATATGTGATATTGATGATTAATATTGTTTACATTGACTTATTGTTTTGAATTTTGTAGATTGTTAGGTGAATTTCTATTGCCGACGTCAAATATTTTGCCACGCACATATCGAGAAATATCTGTGATTATGAAATAAATTGGAATGGGCTATCAGGATATTGATGCATGTCCTAATGATCATATCATATACTATGGACAATATACATTATAAAATCAATGCTCGCAATGTCAAATAAGTAGATATCGAACCCATAAATCTTCAAAGAAGGTGCTTCGCAAAGTTCTTCGTTATATTTCGATAATTCCATGTTTCCAGCAGTTTTTCAGGTGCCAAAGTATAGCACGGTTTATGGATTTCCATGCAAAGAACAGAAGTCAAGACAATGTTCTTTGAATGCCTGCAGATGGTTCTGCGTTGAAGTACATCGAAGAAAAGTGGCCAATTTTTAAAGAAGAACCTTGTAATGTTAGACTTTCGTTGCCAGTTGATGGTGTCAATCCATTTGGAGAGCTTCGTTCTACATACAGAGTGTGGCATGTTTTCGTTATAAACAATAACCTTCCTCCTTGATGTCGATCAAGAGAGAGCACACAATGTTGGCAATGATTGTTCCAGGTATTTAATTATCTTTTATTTTCTTTAAAGTATGACAAAATATTTCATTTCTTTGTTTCATGCATGGTAATTATTTATTTTATATATAACGACATCTAGATAAGTATAATTAATCATGCAGTATGTTGAACCAATTAGGTAGGTACCACGTTAAAGATATGAATGTATATATTGAGTCTCTTATCGATGAGTTGTTGAAGTTATGGGTTGGCGTCACTATGTATGACATCTCTAGACTAATAGGGAAAAAATGATTTCAATTCCATGGAATACTATCATGGACAATTCATGATGCTCCCGGGTTAACACATTTTTGTCGTATATTGTTACTTTATTTTTTGATTTAATATTATATATATTTATTGAAAATATCATGCATTATTTTAAATTTTAACTCTAATTTGACACTACATTA
>JASDQU010032202.1:1762-22168 GCA_032191745.1 Picea mariana | reverse complement strand
GGGGGGGGGGAATAACCATGCCAACTTCTAACAATCATATTCAAGAATACGAGCAATGAAATCAGGCCTGGGATGGTTCAATGTAAAGATGTAAAGGAAAAGAACAAGATGGGATTGCAAGATTTGGCATATACTGAACATAAATGGTCTAAAAATATAAAGCATAGAAGGAACCTGAGTTTGGATGAAGAACCGACTATGCAAAATTAAAACATTCATATATCAAGCTACGGAAAATGAAATCGAGCTAAGAATAGATCAATAGAAATCTGAGATAGAGGAGAAGAAGAAAATTTTTATTCTTCAACAAAATTTCACCAGAAACACCTAAAAGCATTCAAGGAACAAAAGATAATGCCAATGGNTGTGTTCATTTTGGAAATGTGAGAAAGAAATGAACATAAAAGAAAATGAAGGGTCATGAGAACTAGAGAGTCTCTCTGAGGTCTTATAAAAGAAAACTTGTAGGATAGAACTAAGAATTTTTCCCTTTGTAAAAAATGATGGTACTATTACTTTTGATTAATAAAGAACAAAATACATGTTCTAAAGTCATAACTGTTTGCAAATGCTTATGGGACTATTCTACACTTGTATTTTTTAATTAATTGTTTTGGGTATTGATCATATGAACTATTTATATGCTTAGTATTCATGATTCTTATGGTGTTGTGATTTCTAACGAGTGCAACAATGATGTTACAGGTCTCATCTTCAACTATTTGAGACGACATTTTCAATATTATTGTGTTAACATGCCTTGGATGTCATGAACTATTTCTATTGCTCGAGATATCATCTTGAGTTTTGATCATCTATTAGTTCTTCTCTTGGGATAGATTAGAATTAGTTAGGATTAGATTAGTTTTTTTTTACTTTTATTAGCCTTAGGATTAAATAGAACTCTTTGGGAGGAAGTCCATTATCTTTCCCCTTTAATTTATCTTAATTTTGAGCAGTAGCGAGGCCCATATACTCATGGGAAACGTTATCCCAAATGAGAGTAGGTATGACTGGGACATTCCATCGAGCGTTCTCCCTCATCTGCTTGACAAACCATTTGGAATAGTCAACAGAAATGATGCTACAAGGAGGTCCATATGACAAGTTGAGTTCATGGATCCGTTATTGTTAATTTATTAATTGTTGTTTGCATGTGCATCTAATGCTCCCCATGAGTTTTGCGACATGGGTTAACCCCCTCTTGTGGATCCTAACTTTGACAATTGTAACGTAGATTAGTTCTTGTGGGTTTTGGTCTAATGGAAATCATGAGTCCAACAAATGGTATCAAAGAGACAAGTCTTGAGTTCAAAACTCCTTGGGTAATGTTGGGGGGGAGATTGTTGGCATGTGCATACAACGCTCCCTGCAAGTTTCACAACATGGGTTAACCCCCTCTTTTGGATCCTAACTTTGGCGATTGTAGCAGAGATTAATGCCTGTGGATTTTGGTCTAATGACAATTGTGAGTCCAGCACACAATTTACATAAAAGACTATAAAACATTGAGTTTTGAAAAGATAAATATTCACATGAAAATGACGCTTGAGAAAGGACTAGGCTTGTTCAAAAACTGAATACTCACAATATGATACAAGACTATAAATATTAAGAATAAGGAATTTGTAAGGAAAGCATTTCCATCATAGCATTATCAAGACACTTGGAAAATCATTGGACAAGATAAGAAGCATAGCCTGCATTCATAAAGAACTTGACATGATTATTGCATTAGAACTCAAAAAAAAAAAAATAGGATTGGTTGCGAGATTTGAATTTGCATCAAAGGAGACACATGTGCAAGTAGTAAGAAGAATATTCAGATATCTGAAGGGCACGTTGGACTTTGTCTTGTGGTATTCAATAAGTAAGGAATTCACTCTAACAACATATACAAATGCAGATTGGGAAGGAAGTATTGATGACAAGAAAAGTACCAGTGGAGGAGCATTTTTTCTAGGAAATAGTCTCATATCATGGTTGAGAAAACAACAAACTTCAATCTCTCTATCCACAATAGAATTCAAATATGTTGCAACAACAACATGTTACACTCAATTTCTCTGGATGAAGTAGACACTAAAGGATATCAAGGTAGAATATGATCATCCAATCTCAATCATTAACAACAACACAAGTGAAATCAAGATTTAAAAGAATCTTGTTATGCACTCAAAGACGAAGCATATTCCCATTGAGTACCACTTCCTAAGAGAACATGTATCCAAGAAAATTGTCAAGCTAGAATATATTTCCACCAAATAACATGTTGCATATATTTTTTCTGAACCCATTCCCAGAGAGACATGTAAATATACAAATAGAACTTGGGAGTGATATCCCTCTCATATAGTCAGTAAAGGGAAGAAAAATATCAGGGGGAGAATCCCTTTTCCATTGATGTCAAAGGGGGATAAGTTGTAGACCGAGGAAGAATTGCAGACACGAGGAGAGTTGCATATAGGGGGAGTATTACAGAATTAACCAAGGGTTTCCATCAATGAAAAAGGGGGATATTATTGGAAATATTGTTGTCATTGATTTCAAACATAGGGGGATACTACAGATGTCCAAGATAAATATTGCAAGTTGGATAATGTTGAAAATATTGTTTTTCGATTTTTTATGCTCAATTTGGATACCCTAAATTTGAAGGCCTTTTTAATCTAAATACCTAGTTCAAATGGGGGCATAAGATATATATGGTTCAAAATATTATTCTGAGACCTTTCCAATGTTATATGGAACTCCCTCTAACTCCATAGGAATGAGGATATATGAAAGATTATGTCTAGTCGACCCAATCAAAAAGTACATGTCAACCCAACCACTTTTATAAGTTGTCCCCGTAAGTGAACGCATAAACACTATAAATATAGGATAGGTGTCTGTATTTGAAGAGCATCCAAGCAAAACAAGCAAGTACAAGTATGAAAAAGATATTCGAGGTATGAAAGAGGAGTTGGGGAGTATTCTTGGGGTATAAAGGTGCGCAAGAGGAGTTGGGGAGTATTCTTGGGATCTAAAGGTACACAAGAGGAGTTGTCTTGAAGTTTTGAGGGCGTGCTATAAAGGACTAAGGTATACGATGCTGCAAAGTGCATTGTTTTTGGGTTGTGATGTTTTAGTATAGAATTATATTATGGGAATGATGCTATGAGGTTCTCTAGGGAATGAAGGATAAATCTGACTATGGTTTGAAGATATGTCTAAGGTATGAAGAAAGGAGAGGTGTTGGAGCATGAAAGATAAGGGTATGATGATGTTGTGAAATACGTGAAGTATGAAGCATGTAGGTGAATTTAGAAGCACTATGTGTATGAAGATATTAGATTGGTTCCTATATAAGTCTTGTTAAGTTGGTGCTCAGCTAAATATGTTGGTGTCTCTAGTAGGTTGAATCCTACAGAATATCTTATTGAGTTGGTGCTCAGCTAAAGGTATTGGTGTCTCTAGTAGGTTGGTTCCTACACAATATAGTTTTGAGTTGCTGATCAAATAAATATATTGGTGTCTCTAGTAGGTTGGTTCCTACAATATTTATAAGAATAGGTTGGTGACTACAAACATTTATAAAGATAAGTTTTTGCGGTTTTCTCCTAAAAGGGTTTCCAAATTAAACTCTATGTACTATGATTTGAATTTATATGCATTTACTGCTAATGAATGATTGATGAATTCTCATTTAAATTAAAAATGATATTATACCAATTTACCCACCTCCTAAGTATAAAAAAAAGTTCAACAAAAAGTGGGAGGGATCTCTAGTGTTTCTTAAATATTTTAAAGGGTTCTTAATGACCTCAACCCTACATCAATTTCAAATTTTACATTTTCTAGTTTTGGGTAAGGGTTTGGTCTATCTCATTTGGTGATGGTGGGTTTGGGTTTTCTTTAGGTGCAATCTCCATGTGATTTACATATGTTTCATTTAAAAAAGGGGAAAATATTTATGTATTTATTTTTATAATTTAAAAAATTATGAAATAAAAAACAAACAAGGTTTAGAAACTTACCTAGAACTAATCAAACATGACAAAAGTAGACTCCTAAAATACCTTTTTAATCACTCCTAAGATTCTTCCTCCAACTCTCCTCAAATCACTCAATGAAGGGCAAAAAGTGTTGCATGGTCTTTTGGGTAACAACAGATGTTTGTGTGTTGTTTTTCAATAAAACAAAATAGTAGTATGTGCATGCTTAGAAGCACACATGCACTCAAGGATGCACACATGGTCAAGAATGTGCATGAAGTCAAGAACGTACACATGCTCAAGAACACAAACACACTCAAGAATGCGCATGTGCTCAATAACATGCACACATTCCTAAAAATACGAAATTGAACTAAGTTGGAAGCTTGCATTGTAGTTTGGGGAATGTCAAGGATATAGGAATATGAACACATGCACATTTCTAATAATATTAGTGTGTTCATGTGTGTGTGCATTCTTGTGCACCCCAATGCCATGTTTTTGACCAAAAACTTCAAGTGAGCACCCTTAAGTANATCTAGACTAATATAGGGATGATCCAGGTGGATCCAAAACCGCTCGAAAATATTAAAATGCAGAAAATGAGGATCTAGGAATGATCTTGAAGTCTCAGAAGGGTCCTTAGGCTCAGAAAATGCTCAAAAATCAAAGTTCTCAAAATTGGATGAAACCAACGCCATTGCGTCTGGCTCGTTCTCTTGATTCTGGCCATATATTTACTTTCTCAAACAGAGCTCGTATGGAGATGCTATGACACTCTGACGTTTTTCGAAAATAGTGATAAAAAGTCAAATAATCAACAGAACACACTAATGATGTTAGTAGTATGGATGCTGATGTCAGCGTGACACGTGTCACCTTCTAGAAGCCCAGTAGTTTGGCGGATTCAGCCAAATCTGGCGAATTTCCAACAAATCTGGCGGTTATTGCCAAATCTGGAGGAGGTTCGCTAAATTTGGCGAACTGGTTAGCGGCTCTTCTTATTTAGCTGGCCACGCAAAATGAGGCAGGGGGAGTTGGCAAAGGCTACATTGGAATTCATGCCAAGAGGTGTTCCAGGCAACCTGCTCAGAAATAGGTCGAATTTATACTCAAAAGTTGCAAAATTTTGAGATGATTCTGAATATACTATCTGTTTCGTCATCAGAGTAGCCGAACAGAAAAGTTCCTCGAGAAGAGGAGTGGAATGCTTTTCGAGACTATGGATCTAATAGGCAGAGGCTTCATTGAAATTTGTGCTAGGAGGTGTTACAGGTGACCTGCTCAGAAATAGGTCGACTTTATACTCAAAAGTTGCAGAATTTCAAGAGGATTCTGAATATGCTCTCTGTTTCTTTATCATAGTAGTCTAACAGAAAAGTGCCTCCAGAAGAGGAGTCAGCACGCTTTTTGAGACTATACAGATCTGACAGGAAGACACTGCATTGGAATTCATGCCAGGAGGTGTCCCAGGCAACCTGCTAAGAAATAGGTCAACTTTATACTCAAAAATTGCATAATTTCGAGGGGATTCCGAATATGCTCTTTGTTTCTTCACCATAGTAGTCTAACACAAAAGTTCCTCCAAATCCCATTTGAGCGAGCCAATCATACTCGAGTTTACAGTCAAAATTTGTTGAATGACATTTTCTAGCCACCTATGATGTTTGTTTCTACCCAGAATCGCAGATCTGAAAGTCGGTTTTTGGGAGCTCTTATGTAAGCCTTTTTTTTGTAATTTTTAAGTATTTGAGATTAATTAAAGAGTGGTCTCACTATTGGAGTGGACCCAGAGACGTAGCCAAGAAGTCTGGTGAACTCTGTTACCAATTCTTGTTCATAGATGGTTTGTTTACATGTTTATGTGCTCATGTGCTTGATGGATGTTCTTTAATTTTGCATTACAAAGATGGTTAACAGTTAAAAATCCACATGCAAATAATGGTTAAAAGATCTTGAATTTTAGATCAAGTTAAATTTCAGATCAAGTTGGTATCAGAGCGAGGTTAACCATTGCTTTGTGAGTTGATGTTAACAAGATCCAAGTTTCAGCGTGGTGAAGGAGAACTTGAAGAGTTTGATCCAGAGGTTGGATCAAGAAGACTAAGGATGTTTTCACCAAAAGGAGAAGAAGCAGCTTATTCTATCCCTTCTGAAGAGGGATTTATGAAATCTTTCATGAGAATGCAAACGATGGTAGAGGAGCTCTATCAATATCGAAAGAAAGGTGAACAAGGTGGACCATCTCATAAAGAAGGTAAAAAAGAAGGAGATGGTGAGGAACCTTCTAACCCCCCCAAACTTCTCCATCTTTTCTTGATGGTTCTATTCCTTCTCCATTTGGAAAACTAAAAACAAAAGTTGATCCTAGTATGTCTCATTTAAAGCTTGATATTAAGTTTGAATTACCTATGTATAATGGAGAGCTTAATGCTGAAAAACTAGACAATTGGATCCGTCAAATTGAAGTTTATTATAGGATTCAAAATTTTATAGAAGATGATGTTAAAATTCAATTGGCTTCTCTCTGACTTGGAGGGACTGCTCTCATTTGGTGGGAGAGCAGATCTCAGGAGGATCTTGCCACAAAAGGCAAAATCGTTTCCTCTTGGTATGAGTTCATTTCAGCACTTAAAAACCAATTTTATCCATTAGGGTATATGCAGCAAGCTATGATGGATTGGCAGAATTTGAGACAAAGTAAGGGACAAAGTGTGCAAGAATACACACAAGAATTTTGTAAAAGAGCATTGGTACTTGGTATACCTCTCTACACTCAAGAAACTCTTCTCAAATATATAGGAGGATAACATACTTATTTACGTCATATGATATTGATGTTTAATCCAAATAACCTTGACGAAGTGTGTGTTCAAGCAACTCACATTGAGTCAAAAGGGAAGAGTGTTCATGATGTTTCTTCAGCTGAATCCCTCGAGGCAAAAAAAAGGCAAGGAAAAACGGAAACTTAAACATGCAGCTACAATGAAGAAGGGTGATGAGAGACCTACATATCTGTGGAATTATGTTGGGTAATCCATACTTATATAATCGAAAAACAATCTTCTATTAAGAACATAATCAATATCACTTGTTTAAAGAAGGAATTGAGTACATAATGCATTCGCATTCATTCAAAAATGACAAATCATTGGGCACTACACAACAATTAAAAAGGGTTGTTAATGCAAGTCAGAATTTGGCACTTATGTCTATATAATGTAAGGAAGAAAAGAAGCCTAAGCATGAAAAAGAAGTGTCATTTCAGTACAATGCACCTATTTTGGTTGATAGTGTTTCTATGGTTAAAAGTCATCATGGTTCAGGTACAATCTCTTTCACATGTTCAATGTTTATATTCAGCTTATTACTCATCATCAGTATGTGGTTGGGTCCGACAATGTTGAATGAAGATGTGATTAAGAATGTGATTAATGTACTTAACAATGTCAGTATAGTGTTGATTGCTGTATTGTTGAGTCATATGTATAGGTTCCAGGAGGAATGGATAGGTGATACAGGACAAGTGAGACAAACATGTCCTCACTTATTTCTGAATGATTTCATGCTTTTGATGGTCCAAAAGCTTCTCAGTGGGGAGGTGTGATCCAGGTGGATCCAAAACCACTCGAAAATACTCAAATGCGGAAAAGGAGGATCTAGGAACGACCCAGAAGTCTTAGAAGGGTCCTTAGGCTCAGAAAATGCTCAAAACTCAAAGTTCTCAGAATGAACGAAACCAACACCATTGGGTCCGGCTCGTTCTCCCGATTCCATCCATATATTTACTTTCTCAAATGGAGCTCGTATGGAGAAGTTATGACAGTCTAAAGTTTTTCGAAAACAACAATAAAAAGTCAAACAATGAATAATTCGTACTGATGACATCAGCAGTATGGATGCTGACGTCAACATGACACGTGTCACCTTCTAGAAGCCCAACAGTTTGGCGGATTCATCCAAATCTGGCAGATTCTCGCCAAATCTGGTGGTTACTGCCAAATCTGGAGGAGGTTCGCTAAATTTGGCGAACTGGTTAGCGGCTCTGCTTATTTATCTAGGCACACAAAACGAGGTAGGGGAGTTGGTAGAGCCTGCATTGGAATTCATTCCAGGAGGTGTTCCAGGCGACCTGCTCAAAAATAGGTCGACTTTATACTCAAAAGTTGCAGAATTTCAAGAGGATTTTGAATATGCTATTTGTTTCGTCATCAAAGTAGTTGAATAGAAAAGTTCCTCTAGAAGAGGAGTGGCACGATTTTCAAGACTGTACGGATCTGAATTGGCAGAGGCTACATTGGAATTCATGCCAGGAGGTGTTCCAGGCGACCTGCTCAGAAATAGGTTGACTTTATACTCAAAAGTTGCATCATTTCTAGAGGATTCTGAATATGCTCTATGCTTCTTCATCAGAGTAGCCTAATAGAAAAGTGCCTCCAGAAGAGTGGTGGGCACACTTTTTGAGACTGTACAGATTTGACAGGGAGAGACTACATTGGAATTCGTGCCAAGAGGTGTCCCAGGCGACCTACTCAGAAATAGGTCAAATTTATACTCAAAAGTTGCAAAATTTTGAGGGGATTCTGAATATGCTCTTTGTTTCTTCATCAAAGTAGCCGAATAGAAAAGTGCCTTCAAAGCCCATTTGAGCGAGCCAAGCATACTCGAGTTTATAGTCAAAAGTTGTAGAATGAAGTTTTCCAACCACCTATGATGTCTGTTTCTGCCCAGAATCACAGATATGAAAGTTGGTTTTTGGGAGCTCTTATGTAAGCCTTTTTTTTGTAATTTTTAAGCATTTGAGATTAATTAAAGAGTGGTATCACTGTTGGAGTGGACTTGGAGACATAGCCAGGAAGTCTAGGGAACTCCGTTACCAATTCTTGTTCATAGATGGTTTGCTTACATGTTTATGTGCTCATGTGCTTGATGGATGTTCTTTAATTTTGCATTACAAAGATGGTTAATAGTTAAAAATTCACATGCAAATAATGGTTAAAATATCTTGAATTTTAGATCAAGTTAAATTTCAAATCAAGAGATCCCCTTAGAGAAGTATGCTCTTCCAATTCCCTACCTTCCAAGTAAGATGTTTTTCTACTAAAGAAAGTGTTTTAATTATCTATAGAACATTGAATGAGAGATCCTAGATATTTGAATTCTTCCTCAAAGGAATTCTCTAGATATGGAATAAAATGGAATGAATTTTTCATGATATGAGGATATGATGAAATCAAATGATAGACTTGTTAGCATTAATGATCATGCAAATTTCCTTGTCAGACTTTGTCAATATGGATTTTCTAACACAAGCATATTGGATTGAATCAACACCGAAAACCACTATATCATTTGCAAATAAAATGTGAGAGACATATATTACTATTGCAATTTTGGCATCTTTCAAATTTACATATACTTCAGACTTGTTGAAGCTACTACTCAAGTTTTTTGCTACCAATAAGATAATATGGGATAAAGTCGACATCCTTAGAAAATTCCTTTAGACAACTTAAGGAAGGGTATCTAGGGCTCCATTAATGAGGACTGTGAAGTATGATGAAGAAAAAATATTTGTGATCGATGAAACTAGATGAGGATGCAACCCAATATGAATTAGAATTAACTAACATATAACTAGTTTACTCAATCAAGATATTTGAAACATCCAATCTAATCACATAAGCCTAATTCTTTTTAGTTTTCATGGAGTGTATGTCTCTTAAAACAAAATTTCCCCTATTTCTTTAATTTAGGAAAATGTGTGTGTCAAGATCCTTACAATGCATGCATAGGGGAATTGTAGGCATGTATGGGTCTTGCAAATTTAATTGGAAGTACTTTTATTCTTCCATGCTTATCTACGAGTTCAAATGTATTTATGATAGTTTTCTTATCCAGGGAGGCATGTGTATCATTGTTCAATTACGATCAAATTTTATTTGAGTTTGGGAGATCCCTAATAATATTTGAGACTTACCTTATAGAAATATTTTCTTTGAAATCCATGGATATGCCTCCACGGTTTATTTTTCCTCCCCAAATAGAACACTTGTCAATGTTTGTTCTTTCTCCTCATCTCATGTCAAGTATATCTCCTTCTCTTCTATTGGGTAAACCTCAAGTCCTTCATCTAACCCTCTAGGGTTTGTGCGTGTAACAACCATGTGAATGAAAATAGAATATCAAAATACAACACCATTAAATAACTTTGTCTATCTTTTGATCGAATGCTTTGATTTCTTGAGTTCTTATCTCTTCCAATAGTAATGTGTAATATCATGAACATGTGCCATGGGTTTTGGAAAATACACATGAAGATTTGATGAAATTAAAATATCGATCAATAAATTATAAAATATCTCAACTAAGAGTTGAAATAAACACTGGCTCTTGGTCAAATCAAACTCTTGATTGAGAGTTTAAGACCTAAAATATCTAGTTTGAAATTAAAAAACACATCAAATCATTGTCAACAGTTGGGTTTCATTTTCTTGATCGAGATATATGTATTAGTCAAGAGTGTTAAGTCAACCTAAATAATTTCACTTCTTGATTTTTTTAATGAAGTTTCAGCTTCCATATATGATGATGATGATATAATGGCCTTAATAAGATTGGAATAATTTAAGTAGATCGAATATCTTCATATTTATTTTTAGTAACAGGTCAATGGAGCTCCCTATGATCTTCAATGCCTCTATATTATATAACTCACTTAGTAGGTATGGGATCTTGACCCACAGTGGAATCCTTGATTCTCTCTAAATAGATGAAAGGAAGAGGTCCATATAAACATAAAGAGGCTTGAGGATCCCTAAATATTGGGGCTTCCATTCAAAATAATTCGATCTATATTCCGCTATTCTAATAAGGAAAGTTTTAAATCCTCTGCATCCCATGGTTAGAACATGATAGTACTTAAGAATCTTTGTACCTGAATAATGATCCATTTAGTGCCTTAAGATTCTCTCATAATAGTATTTGGCTTCAAAATGTCTTATCAATGCCTTATCTATGTATTCTTGAATCATACTTGAATACAATCTTACATCCAATGCTACCCTCACTAATCCTTCTCGCTTTTTCAAACATGCTTTTTTATTTAAATTGTATTTCTTTTATTTGGAGAGATTCTCTTATTGCTTTCTTTGTGGATTTTATTGTTCTAGATATGATATGTCCTTTATGTGATTCTTGTATGACTCTCCCTAATATATTTTTCTTATATCAAATATCTTCATAGATACTAGAAAATATGATAAGTGGAAACTAGGAACTAACAACACTCTTCCTCCATTAAAAGTCAGATTATGTTGTTTTTGGGATTCAATATTAGATCTAACTAGTTATATAGAAGATGGACCCATTATTTCATAGACATGTTTTTAATTCTCTCCAAAAGGGATAGTTATCGTTGATTTTAAGTATTTAGAAGAGATATCCCCTAATGTAAAAAAAATATTTAACATTCCCAATGAAGAAGAAGCATTGTGTGTGAACAATTATGAATGGATTTTGTTTGAGTTTGGGAGATTCCCAATAGTGTTTTTGGACTTACCTTTTAGAAACATTTTCTTTAGAATCCATGGATTTGCCTCCGACTTTAGTTTTTGCTCCACAAAAAATACCCTATTGGGCATGTGACTCGATCCATATCGCCAAGAATTAATCATGATATTATACATTTCATCCATACTAGGGATTAAATATTATTTATCAAGAAACTTGCGTATACACTTGTTGTAAAACTGATAGGGCATGTATATGTGGAAACATGTGCATTTTTGGCTCTGGAATGAACAAAAAGGAGACTTCAAGTCTGTAGAGGGTAATGGAAGGCCATTCAAGCAAGTTGCATGGAGTGAGGAAAAAATTGTTGTAATAGATGCCCTCTAACGTGTGAAGTCAGAGGAATATATGTGATGGCTGAAATACATTATAATTCCCATAAGTGAAGTAATGAAGACTCAGCTGGAAGTACTAGTTTCTCATAGGAATATTACAATCCATAATGACTTTGTACACATGGCTGCCAATCTGAATTACACTACAAATTCATGTGGAAATATATCAAATAGTTGTTCATGGCCATGAATAGGAAATACAAAGTAGACATATGCCATAGGCTGTCATAGTCACAAACAAGGCGTAGCGAAATCTAGTCTCAAAATAAACTGAAGATATTTGTATACAATGGAGTACAATCTTATCTCCCATGATCATTGAAGTCATATAGGTACTGGTCCAATGAAATACAACAACAGATGTGGAATGATGCTACTGTAAGATGGAGGTATTCTACATTATTCGTCGAAGGTGCAAGTCTACATCATGTGAATAGTGGAGTTGAGGTCGAACACAATGAGGATTTGTTTTATTACCAGTCATTAAGGTATATCATTAAAAAACAAGAGACAACCCACCAATAATGAAAGTAGGTATCAAGGCACCGAGTACATTCTACAAGTGTGAATAAGGGTGTTGAGGTCGAACATTTGAACAGTCCATTGATCACGAGACATTGGTGTATTCCCAATTGTCGATGGTAGGAGAACCTGCCACTAATGACTGCAAGCCTCTAGGTAATCATATGACTCTAGGTCTCATTTACAGAATATATGAGTTGGAGTCGATGGAAGGAGACCCGTTGAAAGGAGAGCATTAGGGAATCTCTCATCATCCAACACGAGGTACAAAGAAATAGCTTGATTATTAGGAGGAGCTTAGATGAATAGGATGTTAATGAACCAATGACCATGTGCATCCCTCGCATGCACCAGATTAAAGTAGTGCACGAAAGAGACCCTTTGAATAGAAGCCAATAAGGAAAATTGTCGACAAAGGTGAGGAAACCACCAATAAGGATAATGGAATCTAAGGGTGTTGAGGTCAAACATTTGAACAATCCATTGATCATGAGACATTGGTGTATTCCCAATTGTCGATGGTAGGAGAACCTGCCACTAATGACTACAAGCCTCTAGGTACTCATATGACTCTAGGTCTCATTTACAGAATAGATGAGTTGGAGTCGATGGAAGGAGACCCGTTGAAAGGAAAGCATTAGGGAATCTCTCATCATCCAGCACGAGGAACAAAGAAATAGCTTGATTATTAGGAGGATCTTATATGAATAGGACGTTAATGAACCAATGACCACATGCATCTCTCGCATGCACCAAATTAAAGTAGTGCACGAAAGAGACCCTTTGAATAGAAGCCAATAAGGAAAATTGTTGACAAAGGTGAGGAAACCACCAATAAGGATAATGGAATCTAAGACACTGCATGAATCCCAATGTGTGAATAGATTTCTTACCATTGAACATAAGGGAACCCCCCCAGTCAGTGACCAATGCAAAAATGTCATATGATGGGTTCAAGATTACCTGCCCATATTGAAAGTAGGCCTGGGGTGCACGGCAGAACAACAGTTTCATGTGACTCTGAGATACACTGAGGGTATGGATGACATGCAAAGTCCAGAGTTTTGAGAGATGGTTGACACATGCCTATAGACTTCCTTTGAACAAGAGCATGAGACATATGGATAACTCAGGCAACATAGACTAGATAATGATTATTGATAAAAATTTGTGATGCAGGAGGCATCAACAAATTCTCCATAGGGACTGGAAGAGTAATCAATCAGAGGAGTAAAGTCTTAATAACGCACTCAACCTCCTAAGGTCATGCTAACCCAAACTTTGGATGAAAATGGAATCAAAAGTTTCTTCTATGTTCAAAGGCGACACGAATGTTGCCAATATGAGATAATATTCTTTTCTCGCTCATCTTTTTTCGGTTTTTCCATAGACAAATAAATGTTATGATATAGGAGAGGAAACAAGTGTTGTGAGTAAGAAACTAGTTCCAAGTAGAGGAACATACATATTCTCAATGCAAGGAAGTGCATGCGGGGCATGGACACTCGGGGGGATGTTTCCTCTAAGGGTACAGGGTGTCAAGCTACAAAGGATATATGGAAGGAATTGCTTGGCTAGTGATGAAAATTGCAGAGGTAAGAGGCTTATAACGAGAAAGTAGGAACCGTAAATAGGATCAATAATGCAAGAAGGATGATGGAATGCAATTACAACTTAACTCCAAAAATTTCCTTTTTCATAGATTTAGTCCCCTAGGTCCGAAAAAGTATAAAATAATACCAAGGAGAACTCTTCTAGCCAATGGTGACTAGATTATTCCTTTTTTATAAGTAGTCTACTTGGTCTAGAAAAAGGTTAAACTTATACCAAATAGATGTCCTTTCAAAACCATTTAACGAGTGTGAAAGAGACAAGTTCACTCAACAATGTTTTCATTTTTCCGGGAGTCAAAAAAGAGATTAACCAAGACTCAAGAATTTTTTTCTAAGAAACATATCATGGGGGAGGCCAAGGCTCCCATGCAGGAATTCTGTCTAAATCCAGCCACTCAATGGTAGCTGACACAGGCTTGGGAGAACCCAAAGATTTCCAAGTCGAGGAGGATAAAATGCTTGCAGAGGATCCTTACAGAGAAATAAGTCGAGGATCTACAAGATCATTCTGATCAAAAGAAACCATCCTAGGACTTGAAGGGAGCGTACTCAGAGAGGGTGGAATGATCCCTTGTTCAGAAGGTACAAAAATAGAAATGCTAAGGACATGATCAAACGATGAATCACCCTCTAAAAGAAGATTTGGATTGACCAGATATTGCATCAGAAATGTCACTTCCTTAGAATTTTCACTCTCCAAGAGAAGAGTGGGATCAACCAAAGAGAATCGACATGACCACTTCTTCAACCATTGGTTGAATAGGATGTGAGACAACATGGTCTAGAGACGTATCACCTCCCAAAAAAGGAGTGGTGTCAGCCAAATATTTCATCGACATGACTGCCATTTGAACATGATGTGAGACAACATGGTCAAGAAACACATCACCCCCCAAAAGAAGAGTGGTGTCGGCCGAAGATTGCATCGACACGATTGTTGTATCAAGCAAAGAAGGATTATAATGTTGGGAAACCAAAGTCGACTCAGAACCCAAAGGGCTATCAGACAAGGATTGTGCTTCTTGTACCATGATAGTAGCAAGGCACAAATGAGTTAGGTGACCTCCTTTGTAAAGTCTACAAAGGAACTTGGGCTTATGTATTATATGTCCAGGCTTCTCAATTGCATGAATTCCTCCTAAATGACTTGTATTGGCTGGTGACATGCTCCCAACATGACTAGCAGAGGCTAGTAGTTGATATGCAACATGACTCATAGAGGTTGTTGATGCATCCCCAACATGACTAGTAGAGTTTGGTGATGTTTGTGTAGTGTGACTAGCAGTGACTAGAGTTGTGCCCCCAACATGACTTGCAGTAACTAGTTGTTGGTCTTCAACATGACTTGTAGAGGTTGTTAAACTATATCCAACATGACTAGCAGAGGTTGGTGATATAATTCTAGTATGACTTGTAGTGACTAGACTTGTGCTTCCAATATGACTTATAGTGGGTGGTTGTGACATCAGGGACCACGCTCCTAGGAAAGACTAGTTTTGAGAGATCGCAAGACAAGTAGGGCTCTGGTATATACCATGGTCCTACCCAGTAGGATAGTATCCTCCTCCAAATTGATTCATAAAGGGTTGTAAGGGAATCATCATAGAGGAAGCCACTTGCAAGGAGAAACTGATGTGGCAAGGATTACTATTATGAGGATATATGTTACCCCCATATGAAGGAAATACATGCACGGGGTTTCACATACTATAGAACTGACTCCCTCCAAATGAAACACCATTGGACAGAGGGAAGTTCACCATAATAAAAGAATTCGTAGTAACCAACATAGTGGAATAAGGATAAATGGACGAGATGTAAGAAGTAGAAGGACCGCCCATTTGAGCACTCGATCCTGGAAAAGAGAAGCTAGGATTGGGTCAAAATGAAGGAGGCTTCCAACCTCCTACCATGGGAGTTGGTTGAGGGATATGAACTCCACCAAACACAAAGGGATAATAAGGAGGCATCATGCCCCCAGACCCAAAACTAGGATTCACATAAGACGACGAAACAAAGGATGACAAGTGCGAAGCCATTTTTAACATACCAAAAGAGAAAGGATTAGAGGCTCAAGGCATTGGATGAGTAATATGATTCATCATACCACTCGAAAATACAAAAGGATTCATCCCCATGGAATAAGAAGAGACCATGGGTTGAGTAGCACTAACTGAGGGAGTCATAGGGGCTCCACCAACCATAATAGTCAAAATTCATGACGCAATACAAAATCATAAGGCCAACTAATAATCAAAGAGAACACAAAAATAAAGAAAAAAATGCCAATGCACAAAAACAGGATATAATGACTGAAAAGAAGCCTCCCAAACTAAAGTTGGTATGCCTTTCCCAAGAGGGGCCTGAGAATCTGCAACAATAGAGTGGAGGTATCAGAATCAGTTATAAGGTCTCTCATAGGCTTAACAACGTAAACTGTCATATCCACCTAGAGAGGTAATCCTCCATAAAGGTTATGTGTTTTTCGACCCTTATCTAACTCAGGGTACCTGCAGAATAACCCCTGCAAGTAACCTATGTGGCTACCTATGTCAAACAACTAGAGTCACCACGATATAACCAATGAGAAGGAGAGAAATCACAAGTTTGGTCCACCGTATGGGCAGGGTAACAAAGTCTGAAATCTCAAAAGCATCGCCTCTCACAGAGGTAAAGGTACTAGCGAGACCCCCAAATATGAATAGAACCCCATAAATATCTCTGACGCTAGGAAGGTATTAGAGGTCTATGTCTGCAACCAACTTTGCACAACCTCGTGCTTAACTTCAGTGTGAGTGGAGCCTCCTGATGTCATCGATTACACAATGGGTTTCACAACTTCTTGTTCAGACACATATGTTTAATTTAATAGACTTGGAGAAGTTTACTCACAAAATCCTATTCCAAGGCCCTAGGTCCTATACTTGTTTGTGTGCCCTGGAAAATAAAATCATTTCTAATCAATTTTAATTAATCAACGTTAATTTTAATGGCTTCTTCTTACTCAATAGGTGCGGTCGTGAAACTGATGGTATTATGACTCAACATATAAAATAAGAAAATATAAAAACACTACTAAGTACTAGTCTTGAATTTCAAAGAGATAGTATGCTTCTAAATGCAGTCTTTCCAATGCAATCTCTACAATTTCAATGAAATGCAATCTTTCCAAATGTGTGAAAAATCAATGCAAAGTAATCAAAAGTGAAAATGCCATAAGTACAATTCAAATAAGCAAATATTTTTATATTTTTGATATAAAAAAAAGAAAATGAAAGGATTAAATAGCAACCTCACAGGTAGACCCTATACAAGAAAAAAGAGACAATCCAAGTAGGATACCAAGAAGCAAACACTAAGACCAATGGGAAAGGAAAACCAATGAAAATGACAAGAAAGAAACCCGCCCAAAAATTCAACAATAAAAATGCTTCCTATCACTCTGTAGGCACTTAACAGTCAGAATAGGGACCCACGGAGACTCAACAACCAACAAACCCCACCCAACAAACACCAAACTCAACCAAAAAGACTTAAGAGATGATTTGTGCGACTATTTTAGCAACAAGTGCATATATACGCTCCCTAAAGGAAGACAACTCGCATATATATGCGTCTGTCAAGGGAAAAACCGTGTATACCAAGAAAAACATTGCCATGGCAAGGGTGTTGACGAGAATATGTGAACACATTGTCAATAGGAAGGGAAGATCTGGTCCGGGGTTGTCTAAGTAACCCAAGTCGTTTTAAATAACCTACTCTGACGGGTTTTACGGCTCTGTTAGCCCGTGAAAAACACTAAGATAAACTAAGAAAGAAAAATGAATATCTATCAATACAAAATTGTTATGTACATTTTCTACTATATCTATCTTTAATATATAAATACCACACAATCTTATTTATATAATATACAATATTTATGTACATCTACAAGTTTTGTGTAAAGCCTTGTGAAAAATTGTACTACTGAAACAAAGTTTAAGTAACACATGAGGATAAGAAAAACTATTCTAAAACTAGTTAATCACACTAACGACAAAAGGAATGAATATGATGTATGATAATATAAATAAAATGACCAAAGCATTTTAAGTTTAAGTTTTTAATCATTGTTCATTCAAAAATATATTAACCAAAAAAGAATAACTAACATGTTGTTGATCAACAACCAAAAAATAATTGTGATTTTTGTCTTCCTGTGTAAGATATGCTCTAATAACTTGTTTGCCAAGCAGAAATCTATGGAAATCACTTTATAGAATAACAAAAATAAAATTATGATATTACCTGAAGAAATTCAAGCAATTTCAACAATTCATAGGTGACTTGTATGGAACAGAAAGACAATTTGAAGTATGATCCATTGCGACATTATATGATTAAATATGCAAAGATAGAACAAGCTCCAATCATATGAAATTGATATAACAAATTCAAACATTCGAAGTAACTCGGAACATAGAGATATGTGTCTTATGTTTAATATATCATATGGACCATAATAACCAGAAATAATGAACTATTGTTGATACTGAGAGGGGGGTGAATCAGTATCAAGTACAATTTAAAACCATTTTCAACTTATACTTAAACCATTCAACTATATCCAATGAGAAATGAACAATAGTATAAGAGTTACACCAATACACCACAATACACCATGCACAATATATGAGAAATAATCAATAGTTATTGTTCAAGGGAAGTAATGACTTCCAAAGGTAGCTACAGCTTCCAAATGTAAAGGGAGGGATAAAATTCCATGAGGAATATATAGTAATCCAATATCAAGAGAGGATTTAACTCTCCATCCTTCCCCCTTCCTTCCACCCAAAAACAAGTTATAGAGAGAATGGTAGACTTTGTTCAATTCTGGTTTATTGAGGAGACCGAACATTCATAGAATACCCCGGGCTCAATATTTAACATCCAATTCTGAAACTCGCACACAAGAAACTACAGTCTGTATTATTTTCAATACAATTTTTCCCACTTCATTTGGATTCTCTATGAATAATTTATGATTGTTTTACCCGGAACACTTGTTTATTGACTAGCTTCAGGACTGATCAAAAACCCTATCTTCCACATAGTTTATCTCCATAATTATAGGGAATCAAGAGATAATTTTTTTACCACAGGTACCCTGATATGTCTTCTCAATACCATAGCAATTTCACTATTTGAATCATTCTAGAAAACAAGTTATAGAAAAAATGGTAAGATGACTTGAAAATAACATACCTTATAACACATCACCAAAACACTTCATCCTCCCTTGAAATCTGTCCTTCTTTACTTCTGATTTCCTATGAAATTTGACTTGTGTGTCAAATGAATGTATAATGATATTTATTTATACCATTTATGTAACTTCATTTTAACATTAGGGACAACCTCACAATTTCTTATTTTGTAATTCTTTTCTTTAATTATCTTTAGGGCCTACATGTACTTCCTTCTTCAATTCACTTTGTCATCTTCAAAAATTCATTTCTCCTCAACCATGAGGATCCACATGATGTGCTACATACCACTGGAAACAACATGATCTATAATATTCATCCATAGGTCTTGTATCTACATGTGCATTTTCCTTCATGTCCAAATACCTTCATGTTGACGGGCGAAATTGTCCGTCTGTCAATTGAGAGAGTGGAACCGGTCCGGGGTTGTCTAAATAACCCAAGCTGTTTGGAATGAACCACCCTGACGGGTTTAACGGCTCCATTGGCCGCTCTAAAATCCTAAGGAAACCAAAGAGAAAAATAATCTAAACTAACTAATCTAACTAAAACAAATAAAACTAACTAAAACTAAATACAAGAATCTAAAACTAATTAAAACTAAACTAATTCACTAATCTAATTAAAACAAAACTACTATATAAACTAAATAAAAATTACACTAACTATTCTACTAATTACTATCATTCTAATTCTACTAATTAACCATCTAGCTATCAATTATAATACAACTTATTCACAAATATACAATATACACAACTGGTAGATTTAAATAAAACCTGTAAAACTCAAATGCTTTCTGTCCTAAGACAGCCAAAGATGTTTTTTGATTTTTGATTTTATGAATAAGAAATTAAACGATCTAATATACTAATTCTGACTTAACTAATATCTGAACTAAACTACTAATAAAAAACAGTAAACAAACAAGCGACTAACTGACCTGGAAGCGCTCCTAATTTATCCTACGTATGATGACTTTGAAGCTGGTCAGAGGAAGGAAACTCACACCGGTTAATCCAAAAGCTTTTCGTAAATGATTGGCTGAGCTGCTCTCTGAGTTAGTTAAAAATCATAACAACTATATGATTATAAATCTCTGCAATAAGGGAAACCTGTTATGCAAAAACTTATATTT
>JASDQU010032201.1:0-11842 GCA_032191745.1 Picea mariana | reverse complement strand
CCCTGGTGAGCCACTTGCCCTGGTGAAGGAGGGATTGCTTTGACAACTCGATATAGCTGGATCCTCTACTGGTGGGTGTTCTTGATCTGTGTTTCCATAATACGATCAGTTGTGTCTTGTTCCATGTAGTCTGGGTTTAACTTTGTTGGTGTGAGTTGCTCTTCCATGTCAGATGTGCCTAGTAGAGGTGCAAAGTAAGGTCGAAGGCGGTCCACATTGAACACTAGGTGTAGATCAAGGAATGGTGGGATAATGAGCTTGAAGGCATTGTCCCCTAGAACCTTGGTGATGGTGTATGGCCCATATTAGAGCGGGTGAAGCTTGTAGTGGGGTCCAACAAGACACTTTTTTACAAATGTAGCCACACTTTGTCGCCCACCTGGAAGTTGTGTTGAACCCAATGATGATCATGCCACTACTTGTACTTAGCACTGGCTCTATCCAATATGTCATAAACCTGTTGGGGAATGTGATGAATGCACTTAATGAATCTATTCGCCTTGGCAGCTTTAGATTGGCCATGATCTGAATTAGCCTGAGTAGCTGCAAATAGTATGGCTGCATCAATGGGACATAGTGGCTGGAATCCCAAGCCCACCTAAAAGGGGCTGTGGCCAGTTGAGCTGTGGAGGGCTTGGTTATAGCTATGTTGTACATAGGGGAGGCTCTCAACCCATGTGCGTGGATGCTTTGATTTGTACATGCGCACAATGTGTACGATCATCCTGTTGACGACCTCTGTCTGGCCATCAGTTTGGGGATGGAAATTTGTGGACTTGGTGAGCTTGGTGTCCAACATTGACTAGAGGCTAGACCAAAATGTACTAAGGAACCTGCTGTCCCGATCTGAGATGATATACTGATGGGATTCCAAATTGTACCCACACTCGTTCAAAGAAGAGTTTAGTAATGGCTTCTGCTGTGATATTCTTCTTGCAGGCCGCCATAATGGCCATCTTTGAGAATATGTCGATGACCACGAAAACACAGTCGTTGCCATTCTTAGTAGAAGGAAGGCCCGACATATAATCCATGGAGATGGATTCCCAAGGTTGACTAGGGGTAGGCAACAGAGTATAGAGGCCTTGCTTCTTGATGGTCGGTTTGGCAATGGTGCAGGCAATGCATGATCTGATGTACTTCTCAACATCATGTCGAAGGTTTGGCAAATAGAAATACTTTTGCAGTATTGCCATTGTTTTCTCGACCCCGAAATGCCCAATGACCCAAATATAGCGCGCTTCCCAATTCATCTTGGCGCGCTCTCTTGAAGGAACACAAAGGTGTCCCAGGTGACATAGTAGTGCATCCTGGAGGTGAAAATTTGGAACTCGGTTACCCTCCAAGAGTGTCTTGTATGTGTGGCCGAAATCTGGATCTCTCTTGTAGAGAAGCGGCCAATCAAAAGTCTCATGCCCACAAGAGTTGAGCACAGTGGTTATCGCCACGATCGGTGGTTGGCTGAGGCAGTCTGAAACATTATTGGTGCTTCCCTTCTTGTACTTGATGTTCAAATGAAATTGTTGCAGATATGTGGACCACTTCTGATGGCAACCGTTCTTCAAATTCCCTTGTGTTTGTATGAACTGCAGGGGTCGGTGGTCTATGTGGATGATCATTTCCTTCCCCAAAATGTAATGCTTCCACTGTCGACAAGCCTGCACAATGGAATACATTTCTTTGTCATAAGTGGGATACTTTCAGACTGTGTCAGACAGTGTTGCACTATGATATGCCACTGGATGCTCCTGTTGAGTAAGAACTTCCCCAATAGCATAGTCAGAGGCATCTGTATTGATCTCAAATGGTTGTTGCAAGTTTGGTAATGTGAGAACTGGGGTGCAACAGAGGCGATGTTTCAATTCTGTGAACACCTTCTGTTGAGATTCTGACCAAAATAATTTTTCTTTCGCTCCTCCCTTGGTGACTTGACTTAATGGTCAAGTGATATGAGAGAATCCCAACACTAACCTGCGGTAGAAATTAGCAAGACCCATAAAGCTGCGAAGCTCTGTTATAGTGGTTGGGACTGGCCAATCCCGGATGACTTGGATCTTGGTTGGATCCACATGCACCCCATGCTCATCAATAATGTATCCCAGATACTGAACTCAGGTCATGACAAAAGTGAACTTCTCCAAATTGGCACACAACTTGTTTTTTCTCAGTGTTTGGAGGACCTGTCAGATGTGTTGGAGGTGCTCTTCCCAAGTTTGGCTGAAGATCGAGATGTCATCCAAGTACACTACTACACATGAGTTTGTGAATGGCCGCAAGATGTCGTCCATCACCCTCTTGAAGGTTGCAAGAGCATTCGTCAACCCAAAAGGCATGACCAACCATTCGAAAAGACCCTCCTTGGCTTTGAAGGTAGTCTTCCACACACCGAATGGTTCGATTGGTACTTGGTGATACTCGGAATTCAAGTCGATCTTGCTGAAATATTTCTACCATTTGAGTTGGTCTAGAAGGTAATCAATTCGTGGGATTGGGTACCTATTCCGGACGATGATTTTGTTCATCACCCGATAGTCAATACAGAGTCTCCAAGTCCCATCCTTCTTCTGCACCAACACGATCGAGCTCCCACATGGCGGTGAACTTGACCGGATGTGACCTTTCTGCAGCAGCTCCTAAATCTGTCGCTTGATTTCATCGTTCTCCAAAATAGAGCGTTGATAGATCGGTCCATTGGGAAACAACGCACCTGGGGTCAAATCGATGGGGTGCTTGACCTGGCAGTGCAGAGGCACCCCTGCGGGTGAGGTGAAGATGTCCCGATACTCCTCCATGACCTTGTTCATTTGTTGTTGTCATGTGGAGGAGCCCTGTCTGGAGGTCGTGGCCACAATCTTCGTCTTTCCCTGAGGGAAGATCATTAGGAAAAGAAATTTCCCAGTTTTGGAAATGATCTTACTGCATTTTTTTGTAGTAACCAAAGAGATAGTGACAGACGGTGGTACCTCTAGTATCCCATACAAATTATTTCCCAAGGTAACAATAATAGTGCGAGGCTGGGACTCATACACAACATGTCGCTTCCACAAGTATGGCTGGCCTAATAATACATCACAAAAATCAAGAGGAGCAATGTCACATAATACCCCATCGGTGAAGGGATTGATGCTGTAGGGAAGGTGACATTGCTGGCTGATGCAGAGATCCCATCCTTGGTGAAACCACTGGATGGTGTACGACTGTGGGTGTGCTGTGGTCGACAAGCCCAACTGTTTTACGACCTCTGCTGAAATGAGGTTCTTTTGGTTCTCGCTGTTGAAGATGAACTATAGCGGGGAACCCTTTACCCACATCTGGGAGTGGAAGAGGTGCTCCTCCTCCTCTGGATCTTCTGGTTCTTCCTTTTGGATCTTCGTGGTGGCAATGGTGGCATTGGGCTCCACATTGATAATCTACTTCCCTCTGTCATTCCCCTTCTTAGGTTCCGATTCAATGTTGGAGCATGCATTTGATTCAAAAGCCCTCATCTCGTCCACCAATGACTGTTTGGCCCGACACTCACTTGTGTTGTGAGTGGAGCTCTTATGGAATTCACACTACTTTCCCGTGTCCTTCTTCAGCTTCACGGTGTTTTTCTTTGATTGCAGCTTTGGAAGGTTGTCTTGAGCCACCATGCCTTGGCTTTATCCTTTTTTTTGTGTTTTTAGGGCACCTTTCACTTGCTTTTGATTCGCAGATCCAAGTCTCGCTTCTTCTGTTTGAATTTATGCTCAATCTTGGCAGCATACCGGTATGACGTACCAAGTGAGGAGATGTCGAAGAACTCCATTTCCTCCTGAATGTATATGTGTAGACAACTGTGGTACTTCAACACCAAATGTTTTTCCAAATCTTTGATACCCAAATTTGTGCGCAGGGTATGGAATAGATTCGTCAGCTCATGCACATCTTGATCCCTTTGCTGCCATAACGTAGTCCATTGTATGTACTTGTCCTCATAGCTCCCCACAGGATAATATTGTTCCTTGATGGCGTCTTAGAAAAATTTCCAAGTGGGTATGACCGAGAACAGGGAGGGTTCCTCCTCGTACTTTTTGTCACAGTAGGTTTCCCACCAGTCCTTGACATGGGGGGCGACTTTGAGCAGTGAAAAAATAATCTTCTCCTGGTTGGAAAAGTCATGAATCGAGAAATATACTTCTAATAGATTCAACCATCTATCTACGATGTTTGCATCTATTTGACCATCAAATATGGGAATGTCAAAGTTTACTTGTACATTAAAAGGGGTTGCACCTCTAGAGTGGCTATTGGATGTAGATGCGCCACTAGTGAGAAATCGTTGAAGGATATGGGTGAAGTTATCCATCATCGCATTCCTTTGTTTTTCAAGGGCCTCCTCGAGCAATATTTTGATAGGATCTCCTGCTCCCTCGTCTTTATTTTCGTTCCCCATGGGTGGCCGTTGGGGTTTGCGAGGCTGATATTGCAAAGGTTCAACCATATTGAGCCCTAACTCCTTATACCCCGACCTTGTTGGGGACATGAAAAGAAGGATCAAGAAAGAGAAGAAAACTTTGATACCATTGATCCAGATTTATGAAGAAACACAACAAAATACACAAATAACCATGAATACAAAGATGCAACGGAAACAACACTTCATTTCATTAATATCAAAGAATTGAAATTTGTTTACAGACATAATAAAAATAAACTAGTTAGGGCGCTGGTAGCTTATCTCTGAGAAGAGATGTGGTGGCTACAGGCCTATGAACTCTATGTGCCAATGAGGTTCGAAGGCTTATCTATTATTGAGAAATAATGGAAACCCTAAACATAAAAAAAAAACTAAACCCAAGAGATGAAACACCAGAATATGGGCCCCGTCGGGGTAAATTGGTACATCAATTTCTCGGGGTTGTAACTTTGGCATACTATCTCCATTTGATCATATGATGCATCGTTAGAAATATCTATCTCAGGAATACAATTGTTGGTGGAAAATATCTAGATACCCAAAAAATGTCGTTTAGGGCCTCAAAATGGCTTCGAAAGTCCAGGACCCGAAAAACTGCCAAAAATAGTAAATTGTGCTTCAATTAAGGAAACTGAAAAAATGAAAGAAACAATGGTGGGGGTGCAAGTGGAATAGGCCGGTGGTCACCAATATCCACCTGGATCATGACTTGTATCACATTTATCCACAAAGGTGCATATGTCATGTTTCATACCTCCCTCCCAAAAAGAACGTTTGACTCGTTCATGAAGAAATGCACTAGCATAATAATGAAGCAAATAATGCAACAACAATGAACACTCAACTCAAACTTTCTCATTACCAAAGCATGAATAAATACAATGAGAGAAGATGTTACAGGAAATCATCTTCTCCTACAATCTCTTAAGAATCTCTCCAATAATCTCTCCATGAATCTCTCAAATATATTTCCTAACCTTAATTATACTTTTTAGACATAACAAATAACAATAATACTACAAACAATTACATCTAGAATATGATAAATGAATCATTATTCCAACATTTCTCCCCCATAATGATCATTTGGAAATATTCGAAGATCATCTTTGAATTTGCAAACCTTTTCCTTTGATAGTGCCTTGGTGAAAATATCAACTACTTGTTCTTCTGTTCTGCAATAATTGATCTCGACCAGACCTTGCTGAACCAAATCTCGAACAAAATGATACTGGATATCAATATGCTTAGTCTTCTTATGAAACACTGGATTTTTGGTCATCTGAATAACACTTTGATTATCACATATCAACTGAATAGGATGTTCCTGCTGCTCATGAAGATCCTCCAAAATTCTTCTCAACAAAACTGCTTCACATGCTACTGTCGCTACTGCTTTATACTTTGCTTCTGCTGTGGAGAGAGAAACTGTAGGTTTATTTTTAGTGCTCCAAGCAACTGCTACTGAACCCATGTTGAATGAATATTCTGAAGTTGATTTCCTCTCATCCATGCAACTTGCCCAATCTGAATCTGTATAACCAATAAGCCTGAAATCTTCTGTAGATCTGTATATCAAACCATAACCAATTGTACCACATAGATATCTCAAAATCCTCTTAGCTTCTTTCCAATGTATTTCCTTGGGGTTTGACATTAATCTAGCTACCATACTGATTGCAAAAGATATATCCAGTCAAGTTGTAGTTAAGTAGATCAAACTTCCAACCAATTGACGATACAAAGTAACATCAATTGATTTGGAGTCATCATGTCCGTATAGCTTCAACCCAACTTCTAAAGGAGTTGTTGCTAGCTTGCAACTCATCATTCTTAACTTCTTCAAATTATCCAAAGTATACTTACCTTGTGACATCAAAATACCATCTTCTTTCTGCCAAACTTCAATTCCCAAGAAATAATGTAACTCTCCAAGATCTCTCATCTCAAACATAGCAATCATGTGTGACTTAAAATTTTTAAATAACTCATCACTGTTCCCTGTGTAGATCAAATCATCAACATAAAGTGAAACAATCAGAATATCCTGACCTGACTGAGAATATAAATATTGGGCTTAGATAAAATTTTGATTAATCCATGATACTATAAGTATTTATCAATTCTTGAATACCAATCCCTTGGTGCCTGTTTAAGACCATATAAAGCCTTCTTCAACCTATAAAATTTATCTTCCTTACCTGGAACTTCAAAACCTTCAGGCTGCTCCACATAAATTTCTTCATCCACATAACCATTCAAGAAAGATGACTTACCATCCATTTGAAAAATTGTCCATTTATACTGAGCAGCTAATGCAAGAACCATCTTGATTGTATCCATCTTTGCCACTGAGGAAAATGTCTCAGTATAGTCAATGCCCTTTCTCTGTGCATAACCTTTTGCAACTAAACGAGCCTTATACTTATCAATTGTGCGATCTGATTTATACTTAGTTTTATAAACCCATTTAGTACCAATCACCTCTTTACCTTTTGGTAAGTTCACCAAATCCCATGTATCATTTCTCACCAAAGAATTCAACTCTGCTTCCATAGCTTAATTCCATTCTTTCTTTCTTGATGCTTCTACATAAGTTTGTGGTTCATCCATCTTCATTACCTGTGTCATAAGTGCATAATTCACAAGATTACTTTGGGATCTGGTAATCCTTATTTCAAAATTTCTATCTAACATATTTCTTTCATAATGAATTCTTTCAAACCACTTAGGTTTCTTCTTAACTTCATCTTCCTTTACTGACTTGGAATGTGATTCACCATCAATAGTATCTATATCTTCTTTTAATTTCAACTGTACAAGTTCTGACTGATAAATTCCCTGCTCATCAAATACAACATCTTTGCTTATTATTACTTTCTTTTCTTGAGGATCAAACAACCTGCAACTTCTTGTTTCAATATTGTAAGCAATGAGAATACACTTCACACTTTTATCATCCAATTTGCTTCTCTTTTCCTTTGGAACATGTGCATATGCAATGCAACCAAAAACTTTCATATGTGCAACACTTGGTTTATGTCCTGACCATGCTTCTTCGGGAGTCAAATTCAATACTTCTTTTGTATGACATCTATTAAGAATGTATACAGATGTGTGTACTATTTGAGCCAAAAATTCATTACCAAGTGACTTAGCCTTTAACATGCTCCTAGCCATCTCAACTAAGGTTCTGTTTTTCCTCTCCGCCACTCCATTTCGTTGAGGAGAGTAGAAATTGGTAAACTCTTGCTTTATACCATTCTTCCTGCAATAATTCAAGAATTCATTTGACCTATATTCTCCCCCATTATCTGTTCTTAGGGTGAGAATCTTGAAACCACTTTGCTTTTCAACCAATGCCTTGAACTCAAGAAAATGAGAAAACACTTCAGATTTCTCCTGCAAAAAATACACCCAAGTCTTCCTTGAAAAATCATCAATGAAAGTGAGAAAATAACGAGCCTTTCCAAAAGAAATTGTCTCCATTGGACCACACAAATCTGAATGCACCAACATTAGATGTTCACCAACCTTCCAAGTTCTATTTGAGAAACTTTCCCTGTGTTGTTTCCCAAAAATACATCCTTCACACACTTCATCATCATTCTTGATATAAGGAATACCATTCACCATATTCTTCTTTCGAAGCAACACCAAACTATGAAAATTCAAATGTCCCATTCTTAAATGCCAAATCTTGTTGTTCATCTCTTCTGTTGCATTCAAACTTTGTGATTTACTTGAATCAAAAGAAATCTTGAAAATTCTATCTTCAGTCATTTCTCCTTTTTCCACAACTGCATTATGATTCAACTTATCCATGATTAAACATTCCTTGTTATCAAACACTAACTTATATTTATGCTCCATCATGTGTCCTACAAAAAGTAGGTTCTTCTTCAAAGCTGGTGTCAACAATGTGTCATCAATAAACTTCTTCTTTCCATGCAACGTTGGAATTGCAACTGTTCCTTTCCCTTGAACTTCTGAAACTCTATCATCACCAAATACAACTTTACCAGGATAGTTGTCATTAATTCTAGTAAACAAATCCTCTTGAGATGTCATATGAGTTGAACATCCCGAATCAATATTAAATGCTTCACTTTCTTCATTATGTGCCATGAAACTTGATATGAATAACTTCTCATTCTTGGTTTCTTCTACAACTATATTAGCACCATTTTTTTCCATATCTCTCATTTTTGGATAACAATTTCTTTCAAGATGACCATATTTATGACAATAATGACACTGTGGAACTTGTCGTTCTTGAGATCCTTCTCTTCCTCTTCCTCTTCCACGAAAACCATCTCTGCTTCATCCTCTGAATTTGTTTAACTTCCTCTAAACAGACTTGGGATTCATCCTCTTCTACTATATGCATTTCCTTGATAATTCTATGATTGTTGTGGATTTCTATTATAATTCTGATTCTGATATTGATTTCTATCTCTTCCTCTTCCTCTATGCCTTGTAGAAAAAACATGCTCCACTTCTCCAGTTGGTTGATTTTCTTCAATAGTAAGAAAAAATCCACTTAATTCATCAATCTTCATTTTTATTCAAATCTTTGGAAACCATAATACTAGTGGTGACCATCTGAAACTTGGGAAAAACACTTCTTAAAATCTTTTCAATTAGTCTCCTTTCTGGAACATCTTCACCTAAGGACCTCATCTGATTAACAAGATATTGCATCTTTGTGATATAGTCATGAATAGATTCATTACTTTGCATGTTTTCATTTTCAAAATTTCTCCTTAGTGTTCGTAATTTAGCTATAGCCACACCTTCATATGTATTCTTTAAAATATCCCAAGCTTGCTTAGATGATTTTGCAACATTAATTATTGTGAATATAGATTCTTCAACTTCACTCCCTATAAGTGAAAGTGCTTCATTATCTTTCTTAATAATTTCCTTTAAATCTTTCTTGTCATTATCACTTAATGTTTTGAATTCACCAGCATAAGGCATAGTATATCCATCAATTACAAGCTCCCATAAATCTTTAGTGATGAATATAGGTTGCATGTGTTTGCTCCAATAGAAATAATTTGTGCCTACAAGTTTAGGCAACACAACATTTCTTGTTTCCATGAAGAATAAATAAGAACGAGAGAGAGAATAAGAGAGAATACACAAAAGCAACACAAAGTGTCCCACTTCGCCCAGGACAAGAACCAATGTCCCAAAAAATCGGGACTCAACCACCAACAAAAAAATAATTCTTTTATTAATGTTTGAGTAGAATGAAGAGCTATAAGCTCAATTATTTCAAAGGATTACAATCAATACTTCTTTTATCTCCCTTTACTAACAAGTATTACTTCTTGCTAGTTTATAAAATTGTATCCAAAAAATAATAAGAGATTTAAAATAATCTCTTTTACATTTATTCTCTCATAAACATAGAGCACTAATTCTCTCTCATTACTAAAACTCTCTCATATACAACCATCCACCTATTATCTCTTTGTTGGCCACCAAATGAATAAAAAAAATACAACCCTTGCCTTTTACACTTTGAATATAATAATAATCAAAGATTATGTTCTTCAAGTAATTGAATAAATGAAGGCCTGTCAAAGAAAATGAATGATCAACGCAACAGATAGCCACCAGATCCACACAATGAAGCTTCTTGAAAATGGGAAACTCCACGCCTTTTTCTCCACGTACACTCTTCTATGCTTAGATCACACACACACAATGCAGATCACACCACCCAATCTTCCACGCCACACCAAGCTTTCACGCTGCATGCTCCTTCACACAGTTCGCACTAGTCCATCCCATTACACAGTCTACGCTTCACGCAACAATGAGTCTTCCCAAGTTAGGATCTGACTGTCCGTGCTAAATCTAAGCATGAGTACCAAGATTCTCATACATTTATGTGTAGAACTAAATGTGCCTAGTTCATACTCAATTAGATTGTACAATGCAATTTTTTATGGTGGCTTCCTCAACAATCAACACGATTCCTAACGATTTGATGGAAGCTACAACACACCTCAAAAAACAACACTCAAACCTTATGCTTCAACCTATGCATTCTTCTAGCCGTTGACAACAAAAGACAACAATATGGTGACTACTTCTTTTCTTTTCTCTGATACCAAATGAAGAAATACACCAACATAATAATGGAGCAAATAATGCAATAACAATGAACACTCAACTCAAACTTTCTCATTACCAAAGCATGAATAAATACAATGAGAGAAGATGTTATGGGAAATCATCTTCTCCTACAATCTCTCAACTATATCTCCAATAATCTCTCCATGAATCTCTCAAATATATTTCCTAACCTTAATTATACTTTCTAGACATAACAAATAACAATAATACTAAAAAAAATTACATCTAGAATATGATAAATGAATCATTATTCCAATAGTTCATAGGTTTTGGTAAAACCAGAATGCCCAGCTGTAGGTGAATCATGAAAATCAGAGAGAACAATGGATTTAAGGTTCGATTTTTTTCTTAAGTACAAGTGACCTTTATAATGAAGGTCATCATGGTGCCACGAGTACCCTGGAGAATCTTGCAGATCCTATTGTAGTGTTTGGATCATTTTGGAAAGTTTGGGGTCTTGCAACCATTCTTAGTGAACCTCCTAAAGCCAATCTGTAACAATGAAAGAAAGGGAAAAAAGAAACCCGTCTTCTTCATATTTCTCGCAAAGGGCATTGTTGGATGTCAATTTTGACCTTTTTATCAGCTCTTTTACCTTTACTTTTACCTATCCACCTTTCACTTTGTCCGTTTTCACCTCTCTTGATGGAATAATGAGCATGAAATAAGGTTTAAGTTGTTATTTGAGAGAAAAATCTTAGTTTATTTTATAAACATTGATTAAAAGCTATTTTTGCAATTTACTGCCTGAAAATCAGTAATTACAGGAATTAATGGTATTTTTTAGTGATTACAAGAATTGGTGGTTTGGGTACTTTCCCTCAATCTTAAGGTGAAATTCCACTTGGAGCTATTTCATAGAAGTCTCAAGATGAAGAATTATCTGTTTTTCCATCATTTTAGTGTAGGGAGCCCAATGGTCAACACTCGACCAACATCAACAAAATTACAAGAAATTCACAGGAATTACAGGAAAATATGCGAGCTGTTAAACAAATATAGCATTCAACGCCAGAGATAGGGGAACAATTAGTCAACAACTCAAGGATTCAACTCAAAAGGATCGAACAAGATAGTCTCCTTGCGCTATAATGAAGATATGATCCATAATTTTTGAAGTTAGTTAGCTGTAGGGAGACATTTGATTTTCAAAAGAATTGTATAAAGTAAAGGGCAAGAGATCTGAATAGGTTAATAGAAAATGTTGCTATTATTGTTGGATTACTGATAGGGGGGGTGAATCAGTAATAG
>JASDQU010032198.1:6092-20434 GCA_032191745.1 Picea mariana | reverse complement strand
CATTCACCATTCCTTTCAGTTATGTTCCTCTCAAGTCCTTTAGTTGCACAGATCCTCCATATGTGACATTCTTTACTTCATATGCCCCTAGCCAATTCATTTTGAACTTACCAGGGTGTTGCAAAAACAAATTGTCATAGAGAAGAACTAGGTATCCCTCCTTAAAGAACTTCTTCTCTGTGTGTCTGTCATGCCAGGATTTGTCCCTTTCTTTCTATACCTCTTGGTGAAATCCTGCAAGAATCTTGTCTTCTTCCATTTTCATTAGTTGACTTAACCTCTCTTGTACTGCGCCTCTTTCTGTTATATTGGTAATTGTTGCTACGCGTGGAATGAGTACCAAGAATTCTAATGGAACCAACCCTTATTGTCCATACACCAATATGAATGGTGTATGTCAAGTCAACTTCTTGTATGTAGTTCTGTATGCCCATAGTACTGTTGGAATTTTCAAATCCCAATCATATTTCTTAATATTGCAGATATTTGTCAAAGCATTCTCCAAAATCTTCTTGAAATCTTCTACTTTCCAATTTCCTGAGGATGATATGGTGTACTCTTCTAGTGATAGACTTCAAACTCCTTAGTCATATCCTTGATGGTACTATTAATAAAATGGGTTCCTTGGTCACTCATCAGAATACTGGGACATCCAAATTCTGTGATCACCTACTTAAATAAGAAGTGTGTTGTTGTCTCTGTGCTACAATCCTTTATTGGTGTTGCTTCTTCCCATATGGTTAATTATTTTGTCGCAGTAATGATATATCTAACTCCTGACCTTTTTGTTGGTGGATTAATAGGTCCAACAAAATCTATTTCCCATTTTTCAAATACCTGAAGAGTTACTTGTGGTATTAGGCACATATCATCCCTCCTGTTGGGTTTTCCAACCCTCTGACGGACATCACAGTTCTGGTAGTATTCCTTTGCATCTTTATGAACTATTGGCCACCATAAACCTACATGCAATACCTTCTACACGATATATTTTATTTCATAGTTTCCTATATCAATACCTTCATGAGCTTCTATTAAAACCATGGGTTGTTCATGTTCCAATACACACCTTCTCAAGATGTTGTCTGTGCCCATATTGTATAAATGACCTACAATGAGTTGATAGTCTGCAACTCTGACTACCAATTTTTCTTCAACGTAGTATTAAACTCATGTGGTGCAACTCATGTTCTTAAGAAATCAATGACATCAGCAAAGTATTCATCAGCTACATGTACTGAAAATAATTTTGCATCAGGGAATTTGTCTTCCAAGTTAGTAGGTTCTTCTCCATTCGTTAACCTTGACAAGTGATTAGGTCCTGCATACATCTTCCCTAGTTTGACTATTACTTCAAAATAAAATTCTTGGAATAATAACATCCATCTAAAGATCCTCCCCCCTAACACTTTCTTGTTGACTAGATATTTGAGGGCAAAATGATCTGTGAACATTTTAAAATGCTTGTCGAATAAATAATGTTTGAATTTTTGAAGTGCATACACCATGGCTAGGCCTTCTCTTTCTGTGGTGTTGTAATTCTTCTCAGATTCTGATAACTTCCTGATTGCAAAGGTTATAGGATGATCTAAATCCCTTGCTCCTTGTTGCACCATAATTACTCCAAGTGTTATTGTTGATGCATATACATATGCACATGAAATGTCTTTTCCCAATTTGGAAACACTAATATAGGTGTTGTCACCATATTCTCCTTTAGAGTATCAAATCCTTGCTGACAATCCTCATTCCACTTAAATATGGTTTCCTTTTTCAACATTTTTCCATCGGTGTGATAATTTGTGCATACCCCTTTATAAACTTCCTATAGTACCCTGTATGTCCAAGTGTGGCTCCTAACTGGTGCACTAACTTTGATGGTGGTAACTTCAAAATGAAAGAAATCTTAGTAGGGTCAACTAGTAAATCCTATTTGCACACTATATGTCCCAACAGTATCCCAAAAGGTGTGCCAAAAATGCATTTCTTGATGTTTAATGATATCTAACACTGCCCGCATATTTCCAACATTAGTCTTAGGACTTCTAAATGATCTTTCAAAAGACTAAAGACAGTCTAGTCATCCAGATATACTTCTAAAAACTGATCTATAAACTCTTTAAAAGCAGCTATGACCACCCTTGAAAAGATAGTTGGAGTATTCTTCAATCCAAAGGGAATGACTGTTTATTGGTAGGATCTCCATTATGTGGCAAAGGTAGTCTTATACCTATCCTCTGGAGCTATTTTGGTATGATGGTAACCTGAGAATCCATTTGTGAATGAATATGCTTCCAGGCCTCCCACATTCTCCAAGACTTCATCTATAAAAGGGGTAGAGAAAGGATCATATAAGAAAGAATCATTAAGTTTCCTCAAATATACATAAATCCTTATCCCCCCATGTTTATTTTCCTAGACTACCATGAGACTAATCCATTTAGATTCCTCCATTGGTTCTACAATACCATCTTCCAAAATTTGATCAATTTCTGCTTTCACTTTCTGCTTATACATTGGATTCATCCTGTAAGGTATTTGTCTGACAGGTCTAGCATCTAGTTTTAGGGGTATCTTCATCTCACCTTCTATGTCTTTCATATTTTTAAAGGTTGTTGTAAACATGTCATTGTATCCACGCAGTAACTCTAATATCCTTTCTAGTGTCTGCTCATCCTAGTAGTCTCCAATGATTTCCATTTTAGGATTTTCTTATGTCCTAATGTTGACTTTCTTGACCTTGATTGGTGCAGAAAATGTCGCTAACTCCAGATATGCACCTTCCACCTCTCTCTCTCTCCTTCAATATATGTGATCTAAATGTTGTGTGGATCATATTCATCGATTTCTTCCTCTTCGACATGATAATATGAGAGTAACTCTTTGATTGTCTATCTATTCTGTTGTTGATATTCTGTTATAATTTCAACCTGTGGTTCATCAAAAAATACCACTTCATGTATTAGCTTCAGAGTTGAATTGAAGTTGGGGTTCTCATGTTCAAATGAGAAGGTTACCACAAAATTTTGTTGTAATATTGTCCATTTTGTAGTGCCTCTATGCATCTCCTGGTCTACGTACCAATTCCCTGGGATCCCATCCAATGTATGAATGAAGTGATAAGGCCATTCCTCTAGTGGTGTCATCCTCCATTGTGTTTTTCATTTCTCTAGGTTCTCAACAATTCTTCCTCGCCCATCATACTTATGCACTGTATTGTTCCCTTGTTCTACACCAAATCTAATGCACAGTAGTTGTTTACATTGATACTAGTCCTAAATTATTTCTTTGTGCGCACCCCACCATCTTCTAGGTGTTGCCTTGAGTGCAATATCCAGGGATAACAACCTCTGATTTTCAAAAACTTTCTCCTTGTAGTTTTTCAAGAATTCCTCTAAGTCGTTCAACCCATGAAAACTGGGAGGTTCCCTTATCTCTGTACCAACCCACCTTATTGTGCAGTCTATTCTTGTGCACCTTCTTATGGAGACTTTAAGTAGTCTCTGTTGCCAATTATCCAGACCTATATCTAAGTCTAAAGCACATGATGCAATGCTTCTCCGGCTAAGTACCCCATCTGCAGTTGGGTTGTGTTGGCCCCTGGTTATGGAAGCAAGCGAAGATCAAGGAAGAAAAGGCAAAAAGTGAACTGCGCGGAAGACACAATGATTGTTACTGGAGCGAAGTAATAGAAAGAAAGGCATTGCTCGAGGAGATCGAGAATGATAGATCAGCAAGGAAGACAGATTGTGGAAAACTCAGTAAGCGGAAAAAGATATCGTTGGATGCTTTGGAGCACTGCACGAGAAGGAAGGAAAGACAGGCTGGCGAAGCCCTAAAAACACGGGTCTAGTTGACGTAGGGTTTTAGACACCTAGGGTTTTGGGTATCTATGGTTTTGACACTTAGGTCTCGGCCTAAGGTTGTCAACGAGCTATTGTAATGTATAAATAGAGGTCTAAAGGACCTGGGATGGGTTGTTGTTGTTGTTGGTGGTGGTGGTGGTGGTATTGTTGGTTCTAGTTTTGTTATTGGCATGAGCGATTATTTTTGTGTGAGAGAGAAGTGTTGAGTGTAGAGCCTTCTAGTATTGTAAGACCTTCAGCTGGGTGCGAAGGTCAGTCCTACAGCTGGGTGTGCAGGAAGGGAAGAGACAGAGAAGAGAACAAAGAAGATCTTCTAGATGAGAACGTAAACAAGAACTGTATGCTTCATATTAATATATTATAAGCACAGTTCTTTGGAAATATCCCTAGAGAGAGGGTGAACCAAGTATATATTCTATTGTGTGTGATTGATTCTCTCTTCTTTGTCATTTTATATACCGCTATTTGCATTATTGTGTTAGATCTAATAGATAGTTGTGCAGAGTGGATCTGAACTGGTAAGTGATATATAAATGTTGTATTGTTCTTGTATTAGATCCACCTAGTATTCCCTTTGGTTGTAGACATCTCTTTCCTGCAACCCCCCCATAGCTACTTCAGGTGAGACTGCATCTACCTTGCAGGTTTTGTCGAAAGGGCTAGTAGTTAGGGATTGTTGGTGCGCTCTTGGAGCTGAACCCTAGGTCTTCCCTTGTGCCAACAAATGGTTCCATTGTTGGGATAGGAATATTATTGAGGGAATGTCAAGGTGGTTTCCATCAAAGATAGATATTCAAAAGTGGATAGAAGACCAAGAAAAGGACTTTGTTGAAGCCTAGAACAAGAACCCTAATCTTAGTTCAAAGGATTGGCTAGAAATATATATCTTTATTGATATACACGAGATTTTTTTTGGAGGAATCCATAGAGAGTTATACGAGTGGCTAGCTAGGTTAGCAGATACCCAATTTGAGATCAGATCTAGTCCACCTATGGTTTGGACGTCGACGTTGATCAAGAAGGTCAAGAGAGTTAATAAAGCAATGTCAAGAGCAGTAGATCACTGGTTTGATAGTACCATTGGAGGGTATATTATTGAATTTGTTGTTGACAGAGTAGAATCGTATAGCCAAGCAAAGAGATATTTCTTTAAGGGACCTAGAGGAAAATATTTACATTTTCTGAAGTTGAAGATCAAGATGTTATTGCATGAGAAGAAAATATTGAAGATATAGTAGTCTGTTGGATTGAAGAGATAATGTTCTAGAAATCAGACAGCGACAGCGACACGAAGGTTGGACATACGCGCAGTGGGAGAGTATCCATAGAAGTTCCTCTTGCGAACTTGTTTAAGCATAACTGCCGGGACGAGGGTTTTTACAGTGGAGAAGAGACAGATCTGACGGACGAATAGCATTCAGAGTTCGCTAGGCCATAGGAAGGGAAAGCTAAAGAACCTCACTGGGAAGAGCCAGAAGCTTCAGGAACTGCGCAGACTGTTGAAGTAAGTACTATTACTCTTCCTGTTGATTCAACATCATTACGAAATCATATCACCCGAGTGTTCATAGCATTGTCTCTTTGTATCCCAACACGTACTCAATCAGGAAACCTAGGAATATCTATGGCAGATGAGATGAGGTTACCCACCTTAAGAGGATATGGATTTGGAGATCCTGATCAGCACAGGTTTCTATGCAAATTTGTATGGAGTATTAAGAACATCACTGATGAAGCTGTCAAATGAACTCAGTTTAGTACTACCCTAAGAGGCCACGCACTAATATGGTACATGAAGTTTGTTAAGGGAATTTCCCAGCCTAAACCATTGAATGAGATCAAGAACACGATGATTGTCGAGTTCAAGAAACCCAAGTCGAGTCACAGTGCATTACAAAACTAAAATAAATCAAGAAAAGAATAGTTGAACCAGTATGGGAGTTTGATCATAGGTTTAAGACCTTGACAAGCCATCTGAGTTTTCAAATCCCAGATGAGAAGAACAAGGAATGGTTCATTATTTCTCTCTTACCACACATCAGAGTTCCTCTGATGCAACAGAAGATTTCTTCACAGGCTGAGGCACTGGAGATCGCCATGAAGCTAGAATCATCCCCTATGGGAGAATCCAGTTTAGGTATGAGTCAAATATTGAGTCATATAACTAGTTTATCTCTGCAGGTCGAAGATATGAAGAAAGACAAGGGAAAAGACAAAAGAGAAGACATCTGGTGTATCATATGCAAATCAGAAGGCCATGACAAGGAACATTTTCCCCTATTCCATAAATACTTGGCCTCTGGAGCTCTGAGCCCCTTGAAGCAAGTTACCCTGCCCTGGTGTGAGGTATGTAGAAATAGACAACACTCTGGTGAGTGCTATTACATGCAAAAATATGTTCAGACACCCACAAATTTGTATTTCACGTTCTGTAAGTCCATGGGGCATGATGATAGGGATTGTAGGGATTACGGCCTCATGCATGAAAGGTCAAGGGATATATACAAAATTCAAGGCAAGGTACAACAAGAAGGAAAAACTACATAGTATAACTCCCCTGGGAGAGGAAACTTCAACCCTCATGGTGGATTCTAAGGAAGAGGAAGAGGAGGAGGTATGGGTCGATATCGAGGACAGATAATCTATTATAATTGTGCACAGCCAAGACACTTGGCAAGGGACTTTCATAACCTGTGTACCACTTGCAGCTATTGCAACTCCTTCGAGCATGTTATTGAGGAATGTCCAACATTGTTGGCTAAACTTCAGGAGAGATGGGGACCTCAGCAGAACCTGTAAATACAATTAATCAAAGAATAACCTCACGGAGTAGACCCTAGAGTTGTTGTCATCACTTGAGGAGCTGTTGTTACAGAAGAAGATAGAATGACCCGAGGAAAGACTACATAAGAATCAAGAGTCAGGAAAGATGCAAAGAAGACACAAACTTTTGATGCAAAGAAAGAAAAACAAATGTTCGAGGAGGCAAGAAGAGAATTCAGGGGAGACCAAGGTTCTTCATCGAAGACATGACCAGAAGTAAGAGAATGTGGAATGTCTCTGGAATTTGATCAATCTGCTTCGCCCAGGGATGGAAAAGAGGCAAGTAAACTTGTCATTTTCTTGTATACATTTATGGAGCTGATTAAAGATAAGAAAGCCATACAAGAACTGTAAAATTTGGTCAAACAGTATGAGATGGGAAGGGTAGATCCTTTACTAAATAAATCAGTACATAAAATATCCAAGAAGAGAAGGAAAAATAAGGAACTACACCTGAATGCTCAGATTGGAGAGTATGATATAGACTATGTGGTCCTTGACTTAGGGTCGAAGGTCAATGTCATGACAAAGAAAAACTGGGCATTTATGGGAAAACTTAAGTTGATATATTCCCCTATCAGACTTAGGATGGATAATCAGAAAGATGTAAGCCCCTTTGGAAGATTGGAACATGTCCCTATGGACATCAACGGAGTGAGGACGTTTGCAGACTTCGAGGTAATTGAGATAGTTGATGATAGTTGTCCTTACTCTGCGCTATTAGGAATTGATTGGGATTTCAATAATTCCACTGTGGTCGATTTAAAGAAAAGACGAATGACGTTTGCAGTAGATGGCCTTAGGGCCATTGCACCTTTATATCCTAATGAAGGTCAATGATACACAAAGCCCATCAGAGAAGAATACCGCGCATATGAACTGGAAAAAATATACAAATTAATAGCCAGACAACAGGATTACATTAATCCTATGGAGGATGGAAATTTGAGTTGGTAAAGTGACAGTGCATGTTCCTCAGATTCATAAGAAGCACTAGAGAACTAAAATAACAAAATGTATGAAGTATCTACAAGGATATGTGCTAGATTAACCAAAGAAGTACGTTGGATTGGCACAACGGTAAGTAAATTACCCACCTTTGATGGTCTAAATCCTTTAGAAACCTTCTTGTCGTACTTTGAAGAAAGTGTACCAACATGACAATGATTGTTGGCAATGGATGAGGCCTTGAAAGCCACACCAGCAAGATGGTGGGGGACACACAAACACAACATTACAGAATGGGTACAATGTCGTACTCTGATGACAGCGCAGTTCTCAGCACAAATAGAAGGCTATGAGGTTAGATATGTAGGTCTGAGTTGTCCAAAGAACCATGTGAGAAGTTGCTAGGAAGCATGGAGAAACATTCCTCAAGAGAAGAGGGTGCACAAATTCATCAANATGCAAAAATATGTTCAGACACCCACAAATTTGTATTTCACGTTCTGTAAGTCCATGGGGCATGATGATAGGGATTGTAGGGATTACGGCCTCATGCACAAAAGGTCAAGGGATATATACAAAATTCAAGGCAAGGTACAACAAGAAGGAAACACTACATAGTATAACTCCCCTGGGAGAGGAAACTTCAACCCTCGTGGTGGATTCCGAGGAAGAGGAAGAGGAGGAGGTATGGGTCGAGGTCGAGGATAGATAATCTATTATAACTGTGCACAGCCAAGACACTTGGCAAGGGACTTTCATAACCCGTGTACCACTTGCATCTATTGCAACTCCTTCGAGCATGTTATTGAGGAATGTCCAACATTGTTGGCTAAACTTCAGGAGAGATGGGGACCTCAGCAGAACCTATAAATACAATTAATCAAAGAATAACCTCGCGGAGTAGACCCTAGAGTTGTTGTCATCACTTGAGGAGGCGTTGTTTCAGGAGAAGATAGAATGACCCAAGGAAAGACTACATAAGAATCAGGAGTCAGGAAAGATGCAAAGAAGAGACAAACTTTTGATGCAAAGAAAGAAAAACAAATGTTCGAGGAGGCAAGAAGAGAATTCAGGGGAGACCAAGGTTCTTCATCGAAGACATGACCAGAAGTAAGAGAATGTGGAATGTCTCTGGAATTTGATCAATCTGCTTCGCCCGGGGATGGAAAAGTGGCAAGTAAACTTGTCAGTTTCTTGTATACGTTTATGGAGCTGATTAAAGATAAGAAAGCCATACAAGAACTGCAAAATTTGGTCAAATAGTATGAGATGGGAAGGGTAGATCCTTTACTGAATAAATCAGTACATCAAATATCCAAGAAGAGAAGGAAAAATAAGGAACTATGCCTGAATGCTCAGATTGGAGAGTATGATATAGACTATGTGGTCCTCGACTTAGGGTCGAAGGTCAATGTCATGACAAAGCAAACCTGGGCATTGATGGGAAAACTTAAGTTGATATATTCCCCTATCAGACTTAGAATGGATAATAAGAAAGTTGTAAGCCCCTTTGGAAGATTGGAACATGTCCCTATGGACATCAACGGAGTGAGGACGTTTGCAGACTTTGAGGTAATTGAGATAGTTGATGATAGTTGTCCTTACTCTGCGCTATTAGGAATTGATTGGGCTTTCAATAATTCCACTGTGATCGATTTAAAGAAAATATGAATGACGTTTGAAGGAGATGTCCTTAGGGCCATTGCACCTTTATATCCTGATGAAGGTCAATGATACACAAATCCCATCAGAGAAGAATACTGCGCATATGAACTGGAAAAAATATACAAATTAACAGCCACACAACAGGATTACATTAATCCTACGGAGGATGGAAATTTGAGTTGGTAAAGTGACAGTGCATGTTCCTCAAATTCAGAAGAAGCACTAGAGAACTAAAATAACAAAATGTATGAAGTATCTACAAGGAGATGTGCTAGATTAACCAAAGAAGTACGTTGGATTGGCACAACGGTAAGTAAATTACCCACCTTTGATGGTCTGAATCCTTTAGAAACCTTCTTGTCGTACTTTGAAGAAAGTGTACCAACATGACAATGATTGTTGGCAATGGATGAGGCCTTGAAAGCCACACCAACAAGATGGTGGGGGACACACAAACACAACATTACAGAATGGGTGCAATGTCATACTCTGATGACAGCGCGGTTCTCAGCACAAATAGAAGGCTATGAGGTTAGATATGTAGGTCTGAGTTGTCCAAAGAACCATGTGAGAAGTTTCTAGGAAGCATGAAGCAACATTCCTCAAGAGAAGAGGGTGCACAAATTCATCAACACGCTGGACACAACCCCTATCAACTAGTACCTTCAAGCAGAGTTGTGCGTCATCACTGCAGATTGGGAAGGTATGACTCAGAACTTTGTCACTACCTTTTTATTTGAAAGCCAATATCCTACAGTAGATCAAGCATTACAAGTTGTAATATAAAAAGTGTTCGTGGAGGAACCTAACCTCCCTTTGGAACAAGAAGAGGACGAATGGACTGCACGTCTCCTGAAACTGCAAGGTTATTACAACATCAATACTGATGAAGATGATGATCCTAGGAAGGTGAACATCACAGAAATAGAAGGCCAGGGAGATGTGGAAGGACCAGGAGTTGAGATACCATTTATTGGACAGTCGATTAGGATCAAGAAAGTCAATATTGGAATAGAGAAAACACCTAAGTTTGCAAATGTTGGAGATTATTGGGATGTTTCCACTATTGACAAGATCACAGAATTGTTGCATGAGTATCAAGACTTGTTTCCAATCAAGTTCACTGATATGAAGGGCATTAAAGGGCCTATGGGAGAGATGAGGATCCCTTTGAAACAATATGCAAGACCATTCAAATAGAGACCCTACAGATTGAACCCTAAATATAAGGAGAAAGTGAAGATTGACCTCGACAGAATGTTGGAAGCAGGGATTATAGAACCTGTCAAGGAATCAAAATGGATTATCCCTATGGTGGTACAAGACAAGAAGACAAGAGAGATCAGGATCTGCGTAGATCTCAGGAAGTTGAACGATGCATGTTTTCATGACCCCTTCCCTATGTCATTCACTGACGAAGTGTTAGATAATGTAGGAGGCTAGGAGGTATATTCTTTTACAGGTGGATTTTCAGGATACCATAAGATCCGGATTGCCAAGGAAGATCACCATAAGACCACCTTTTCCACAAAATGGGGATCCTACCAATATACAGTAATGTCATTTGGATTGAAGAATGCCCTAGCCATATTTTCCAGGGTGGTGGTCGAAGCATTCAAGGAGTTTCTACATAAGTTTATAGAAGTATACTTTGATGATTCAACTGTTTTTAGTTTATTGAAAAATCATATCAAATGTTTAAGGCTAATGTTGGAAAAGTTTGGGCAGTGTCAAATTGCCTTAAACCTGAAGAAGTGCATTTTATTTTCACCATTTGGAGTGTTGTTAGTTCATATTGTATGCAAGCAGGGATTGTTGGTATATCCATCTAAAATTGCCATCATAGTTGATCTACCCCCTCCTACTTCATTCAAATAGCTGCGTACTGTGTTGGGACACACTGGATATTACAAGAAGTTCATTAAAGGCTATGCCCAGATTACAACACCTATGGAGAATCTTTTGAAGAAAGACTGTCAATTTCACTAGACATAAGGATGCCAGCAGAGCTTCGACACGCTGAAACAGAAAATGGTTACTGCGCCTATTCTGGTTTTCCTAGATTGGAGCAAGAAATTTCAAGTGCATGTCGATGCATCTTATATTTCATTAGGAGTTGTGTTAGCACAACTGGGAATAGGAGACATCCACCACCCATTAGCATTTGCTAGCAGGAAGCTATCAACAACAGAGATCAATTACACCACTACCGAAAGAGAAGGGTTAGCCATGGTGTATGCGCTACAGAAGTTACTCCACTACTTACTGGGAGGACACTTTAAAATGTTTATTGATCACTCCATGCTGAAATACCTAGTCAACAATACAGTGTTGGGGGGAGAATATGTCGATGGCTTCTGCTATTTCAGGAATATGATTTTGAGATCGTGGTTAAGCTAGGAAGAATGAACAAAGGTCCTGACCACTTATCGAGGTTGGAACATGGAGAAGAGCCTACTAACTTGGAGGATACACTGTCAGATGCACAATTTCTAGCCATTAGAAACATCAATGACCACTTTGTTGAAATAGTCTAGTTCCTGTCAATAGGAATGGCACCTAGTGAATATAAAATCACCCAAAAGAAACAACTAGTAGTGTGCACTGTAGACTTTTCACTTATAGTTAGACAGCTATACAATATGGGACCTGATGAGATACTAAGGAGGTGTGTTATGGAGGCAGAAAGACCATTGATCCTCACCGAAGCTCATGAAGGCATCGCAGGAGGAAAATAGGTAGGGAAGGCAACTACACAAAAGGTCCTTCGAGATAGCCTTTGGTGGCCTACCCTACACAGAGATGCTAAGGACTATTACAGAGCCTGTGATGTATGCCAAAGAGTTGGGAAACCATCCAGAAGAGATGAAATTTCATTAGCACCACAGCTGACCTTACAAGCATTTGAGAAATGGTCCATTGACTTCGTGGGACCTATTAACCCACTAGGGAAGTGCACAGCATCTAGGTACATAATCACTGTGACAGAGTACTTGACCAGATGGGCCGAAGCAAGAGAAGTTAAGGACTATAGTGCCACTACAGTTGTGCGATTCATATTTGATGACATCATAACTAGGTTTGGATGCTTGAAGATCCTTATGAGTGATCAAGGCACACATTTCATTAATAAAACAATTGAAGCCTTGACTAAGGAATTTGTAGTTCATCATTAGAAGAGCACACCTTACCATCCACAAGCGAATGGGACAGTTGAATCATTCAACAAGATCTTGGAGACAATGCTAACGAAGATTTGCAGTGTTAACAGGGATAATTGGGATTTAAGATTACCAACAGTAATATGGGCCTATAGAACCACTTGTAAGAATCTAACCATGCAGACCCCCTTCAAGTTGGTGTATGGTCTCGAATTCATTGTCCCAATGGAATATTTGGTACCATGCTTAAGAATTGTTTCCTTTACAGATATGGATTACACTACCATTGTTCGAGAGAGTCTTGCACAGTTGGTCGAACTGGAAGAAGACCGATACATTGCAGGATTTCACCAGCAGGTTCAGAAGGAAAGAGAGAAGGCCTACCACGACAGACACATCAATAAGAAGGTATTTTAGCAAGGTGACATGGTATTGGTATATGACAGTAAGTTCATGAAGCATCCTGGGAAATTTAGAATGCATTATCTTGGGCCATATAAGGTTGCCTGTGTTATAGAAGGAGGATCTGCGCAGTTGAAGACTTTGAATGGAGAATGGAAGGAAGGTTTGGTGAACGGGAGTCGGTTGAAATTATATTATGACAACCATTTTCCTCAAATCTCTCAATAAAATCATGATGAAAAGGGTCTAGGTACCAGGTGCAGTTGAAATTGGGTACCAGACATAGAAAATATAGTCTGCACAAGGAAGGAAGGGAGGACTAGAGCTGGAAGAAAAGGATGCCATGCGTAGTCTGAAGTCGAAGTAAAATAGGAAGTTGAGATCTAAAGTGCCTCGAGATGAGTCACAGGTGAGTGTTGGGGGCCTATTGGCCCTTGGTTATCGAAGCAAGTGAAGATCAAGGAAGAAAAGGCAAAATGCGAACTATGTGGAAGACACAGTGACTATTACTGGAGAGAAGTAATAGAAAGCAATACGTTGGACGAGGAGATCGAGGATGACAGATCAGCAAGGAAGATGGATTGTGGACAACTCAACAAGAGGAAAAAGCTACCGTTGGATGCTTTGGAGCACTGCACAAGAAGGAAGGTAAGACAAGCTGGCGAAGCCCTAAAAACGCGGGTCTAGTTGACCTAGGTTTTTAGACACCTAGGGTTTTGGGTATCTAGGGTTTTGACACTTAGGTCTCGGCCTAAGGTTGTCGGTGAGCTATTGTAATGTATAAATAGATGTCTAAAGGACCTGGGATGGGTTGTTGTTGTTGTTGTTGTTGTTGTTGTTGGTATTGTTGGTTCTAGTTTTGTTATTGGCATGAGCGATTATTGTTGTGTGAGAGAGAAGTGTTGAATGTAGAGCCTTCTGGTATTGTAAGACCTTCATTTGGGTGTGAAGGTCAATCCTGTAGCTAGGTGCGCAGGAAGGAGAGAGACTGAGAGGAGAAGAAAGAAGATCTTCTAGCTGAGAGCATAAACAAGAACTGTATGCTTCATCTTAATATATTATAAGCATAGTTATGTGGACATAGCCCTAGAGAGAGGGTGAACCACATATATATTTTGTTGTGTGTGATTTTTGCTCTGTTCTTTTTCATTTGATATATTTCTATTTTCATTACTGTGTTAGATCTGATAGATAGTTGTGCGGAGTAGATCTGAAGTGGTAAGTGATATATAAATGATGTATTGTTCTTCTATTAGATCCACCTGGTATTCCCTTTGGTTGTAGACATATTTGTCCTGCAACCCCCCAATAGCTACTTCAGGTGAGACTGCATTTGCCTCGCAGGTGTTGCCGAAAGGACCAATAATTAGGGCTTTTTGGTGCGCTCTTGGAGCTGAACCCATTAGATTAGTGAGAGGGGGGGTGAATCAGTAATAGCATAATTATAATCCTTTTTCTTCAAATGTTATATCAATGT
>JASDQU010032197.1:9167-22169 GCA_032191745.1 Picea mariana | reverse complement strand
TGACAACATTAAATTCTAGTGCTCAAAATTTCAAGGAAAGACCATGTAAACTTAATGTTTATCTAGTATATTGTTTGGAAATTCTCACAAGCAAATTATGAATGAGTTAGGTGCAATTTATGTAGGTGTATGCAACAAAGTAGCATGAATTAGTATGGTTGTAGAAGTGATTTGAAACAACAAAAAGTTAGTTAATGAATTAGTCTAGTTTAGGGTTAGTAGAAGTTAGCAAAAGCTTCAAGGAAGAGAGTTTGAGTGTTTAATCAATCGTTAAATAAGAGAGAGGCTAGAACTAGTGTCTTCTAGGGATTATGGAGTCAAGTGGAGGAATTCTTCTATGGCTGCAAATCAATTTTTATAGTGCACAAAAGTCAAAGAGGAATACATAGGAGAAGTAGTAACTTAAGTCCCCCTATGCATTTTCCTCTAGAAAACAAGATACTAGGGTGTAGGCAATTCTAGGACCTAGCACCTTGCTCTCCTTAGGCTTCTTATGGGATAAGAACTTAGGAAAAGATAACTAGGTCAAAACCTTAGAGTGCTAGGAAACTAGGGCTCTAGGGTTTCACTAGTTACTAGATCAATTCAATGAGAAGCTTGGAAAATCGAAAGTAAGAAAGTAGCAATTTAAGTTCCTTACTTCAAGCATTAATCATATCATGCAATTTAATAATATTGTATGAGAAAATAAAACCATACATAAACCATTCAATAGATGAAAAAAAATGCATATTTTACCTACTTGCACCAAGAATAATCATGAAATACCATGCAAGATCACCATAAAAGATTCTAAGATTGATCCAACTTGCAAACAATCAGCCTTATACAAGAGTGTGCCTCGTAATTTCAGCCAATAGCCCTTCTAGGGTCCAAATTTCAGACCTCTCCTCTTGTGTGAGGAGTTGTGATGATAAAAATAAATGTAATTTATGTTTATTTATACAAAACTGGTGACCTTTAATTAATTTTACGTAAAATAAAGGTCGTCCTAGACAAGGGTGATGTCATGCCTCTCTAGGGTGACATTGAGGCCCTTAGTTGGAACGTTGGGCCTAAAACCTAGGGCACTTGGCCTATAAAGGCCACAGATGAAGCCCACACATGCCACTAGGCTCATAAATGCCTCCAAACTAGAAAACCTAGCTATGGATAACGTATAGGGTCATGATGATGACATCATGGGCCTTCTAGGGCCAATGTCTATGTGGAAGAGAAATATCCCCTTGGGTCTAGGTTTGCAAGGGTACCTCCAAAGGTGGCGTCCTTATTTATTCTTGGTGTAGATCTCTGATGTCTTCTTTCCCCTGGATGGGGATACAATATCCATCTGTGGGATTTCATCCCTATGAAGGTCTGATCTAATCATTCCCTCATGTGTACCTGTCCACCGGGTGAGGTCCTGCAACAAAAATAAGTACGCCCTCCAGGGGTTGATAATTCATAGGGATCATAACATGTAAATCACATCCAATAATCAAATCACCCAAACATGTGAATTAAAATTCCCCTTTACCCAAACAAATGCTCAAACTCATTATGCAATTTAACAGGTCAAGTTTGGAGAGGGTCTCAATGTGTCCTATTGGGCTAATCCTCCTTAATTTTAGAGTGTTTCCTAGGTGAGAGCCAATATAGGCCATGTAATTGTATGTGGTGGTGTGGGGTAAGTGTTTGGGCATGGGGTGCAATTATAACATGGAAATGTAAATATTACATGTGGGTGCATTTGTAGAGGGCGATTTCCACCTTGTCAGGGATGCCATTGTTTCCTAGCCCATTCACTTCCTTTTATTCTTAGATTTATTTATTTTGATCTTTCATTTATTATTCTTCAAGGGAAGAGTTGAGGGACAATGTCTTGTCTTGGTGACTAGAATTGATAGCGTTATCCACAAACATTTCATGGAGATGAGAAGGTTGGCTCGTGATGAGACCCCCTTTCTCTTAGCTATGCCACCAAGAGTTACTACCTTGGTTTGGTGACCAGATGGGTGGTAGTGTCATACCACTACATGCCCATGGTCATAATAGGTCGGCTTGTGATGATACCTTCTATCCACCAACTAATACCTTGAGTGTTTATTTATCTTAATGGTTCCCTTTTCTTGCTGAGAAGACTTTTACTGCTTTCTCAGGAATCCCTGGGTGAAGCATATCAAACGTTTCATCTTTGTATTTTAACTCTTACAGCTACTTTTACCCTTTGGGCCTTTATCCCCTTCTTCCCACAAGGCAAGGTACAACCCCTCCTAGTGTGGCCAATCCCGATGCCCGAACAAAGGTAGGGGAAGATGAGAGGAATAAACATGGAAAATGGTAAGTATGGAGGGAACAGATAATGACCTTTCTTAGACCCACCCAGTGGCAACCCATCCTAAAGGGTGATCAACTTACTAGGGCATCATCTCACCATTCCAGGTATGAACAAGTCAAAGAGCATAATTTCCAAGCAAACGTTATGAAATTAAGGATAATTCAATGCAACATATTCAAGTGCTTCAAGAATCAAAATGACAGATACCATGATACCTAGACTCATTACCTCATGGACCAAGACTTACTTCTACTTCAGGACTAGGATGGTGGGATGGATGTTGTTGTCGCTGATAAATAGGAAAAGAGGGTCCCTCTGGGGCCATGATCAAGTCATATGGTTCTCGGTACTCCATGTCTATGACCTGTGGGCCTCGAGACGTGATCTTCTTAGTTATCCCTAGGTTAGGGGTAAACATATGGCCCCAACTTAGGGACATGTGCTCACCATAGAGCACATGAGAACCTCATCATCTCTGGTATGACCTATGCCTGCTAAATCTCAACAAAATGTATTAGTAATCCTTAGGGTGGTGATATCACCCCTTGTTCATATATGATATAATAAAATAAAGATAATCTCTAATATAGAATATAATCATGATCATACATATACACATAATGGAAGAATAAATTATGAAAATGAAACTACAACTATACTAATATGATATGTAGATGGTATGTACAATGGATGAAAATACCTGCCTACCTCTACTTATTTTTTGGTTGAATGCTAGGTATAGCCAAATAACCAGTGAAACCATCCTATCAATATCTCATAATACATGCCTTTGTTCTTCATCATAAACCAACCCATTGAAAATTCAAGAACAAAAATAATATGAGTTAGAATATGCATCACATCATCGAAAAATCGCAAAGTCTAGCTCATGGAGGTGGCAGGGAGGGACAAAGTTATGCCAAGTCACAATTATATGAAATTTCTCAATCCATCTCATAAAGGGATCGTAAAAAATCAAAGGCTCAAAATACTGACTCAAAGAGTCTGAAGGTTGGTTACCTTTGACGTCATCACATCCTGAGGTCTGGGAAAGGACTAGTAAGAACCTAGAGGATGACTGAAAATTTCTTAAGGGAAAGCTAAAAGAATGAGATAATAAACTTCTTATTAAGGTTTTCAAACTACCCTTGGATTCTAAAAGAAGGATTTACCCCAGATAAAAATCAATACAAGGGACATGTTTCCCAACTACACCCTTAGTGACATAGAGAGGTAAAGTAGTCAAAGGGAGTTGGAAAACCTTGTCATAAGTATCCTACTTCAGGGAAGTAACGTCCTCACCTTTATCAAAATTTGAACACAACGATGGTTGATAATATTCTTCATAGAATAAATCCAAGTGCTCATAGGAATACTCATCAAAATCCTCAAGGTATGACAAAACATCATCAGGAGAAAATTTCACCGGGTCATCCTTGGGCGCTTGGAAAACTTATGTAATTATATCATCATCTTGTTTCCAAACATAAAAAATATTAGGAACATCATATGATTGTTGTAATGGAAATGTTTGAATATATCCTTCCATATCATAAATGGGATCCTCATTAGAACCAATCACATCCCACTTATGTCTTCCAGCATGTATGAACTCATCAATATTATCAACCATGTCACTACCTTTGTCATAACATGAAGGATTTAATACATCCAAGGGATCCTCTAATACTTATTCACTTTCCAAATCATAAAATAAAGCATCATCAAAATCTTGGAAAGGGAAATAACTTACTGTGTTCACTTCTTTTTGTGAAGGAGCATCAATGGCTTGCAGGATGACTTCATCAAATGGAAGAGGGTATAGTATATCATCCCCAAGACTCATCATTCTCTTCGTCTTGTGTAGGAGATATAGGATCTTGGAGAGATTCATCGGATGGAGGAGTGGATACTAGTGCTTCATCCTCATAAATCACTTCTTTAGTCAAGTCTTTACTTCATTCTATTGAATCATGGTAAAAATATTGCTCCTCTTCAAGGGGTTGACAACTTTCTTCATAAATCTCTCCTTCTATATCAGAGGATACTTGGTATTGAGTATGGTACACATTCATAAGATCTTCCACAATCTCAGTGGTGAATCCTTCATCCTCTAGGGCTATCACGAGATTTTGAAGGGCATCTTCATATGTCTGGCATTGTGGTTTCACAAACTCAATAAACCTACTAATTATGTCTATGAAATATGATATACCCTTACCTTCGCAACATCCCTTAATCCAATATTGCAAAAAATATGGTAAGAAAAGTATGAAGAATTTTAACAGAGCATCCTCTCCTTCCAATTCTATCTCACTTATATACTTCAATAATTATACAATGTTAGTAATTGGAAGGCCTATGAATCTTGGAGATTTTTTTAACCATTTTGTATCAAAATAATGTGGGTATCCTTGAAAACTTTCAAAATCAATAGTTGGATACACTTCTTCCCAGGGTGCCATGATCCCATAACTTGGAAATATCACAAAGTTTAGAGTAAGGTGCCACCTTGGAAAAGGTTAGTGGAGTCGCTAGATATCCTCTTAAGAATTATCAAAGGGATGAGGGAATCACCCTCAGTGGATTTTCCAGGTAAGATTTGTGAAAAGAAGGCTTTGCATAAAGGCTTACCGAAAAAGTATCATTGAGGAATAATGACTCAATGCTCCCTGGCAATGACACCAAAATGTTATCACACAATCTCTACTAGCCCAAATACCAAGGCAAGTGAATGCAAGATTGGCGTAACAGGGGATGACCTATCATTGTCACCTTAATAGTAAACCCCTTTATTTTTAGGAGTATGTCAAAGTTACCCCAAGGGAAATGTCCCCAGTGACCTAAAGGGTTGATAATACTAAGGAAAGGATGCAAGGAAATCCCTCTCTCACTAGTCACTCAATTCAAAAGGTGCTTAAGTTTTTTAAGGGATGAATCAATGGTAACAATGGAGTGTACCTGCCCAGAACAAGACAACAAAGAAAACATGGCAGCTTTCAAGTACAAATATGATGTTAGTTCTTTTTAAGACCATGAACCTTCAAAAAATAGTCTAGCTGAATAAAATTGGATAAATGTAACAGTTTACAACAAAAATAAGTATTTTGTAATAGCCACAAAAATCATGCCTTGAAATTGCTCTAAAAAGACAAGAAAATGTAGCTTTAACTAGGCAGAATGATAATTAATTGTGACAATCAAATTTGGCAATGTATAGATAGCATTAAATGTCACTTTTACAGAGAATTTGTTGTAGTTAGATAGTTGTAGCAATATTTTGTAACAACAACAAATTCTAGTGCTCAAAATTGCAAGGAAAGACCATGTAAACTTAGCATTTATCTAGTAGATTGTTTGGAAATTCTCACAAGCAATTTATGAATGATTTAGGTGCAAGTTATGTAGGTGTATGCAACAAATTAGTATGAATTAGTATGGTTGTAGTAGTGATTTGCAACAACAGAAAAGTAGTTAATGAATTAGTCTAGTTTAGGGTTAGTAGAAGTTAGCAAAAGCTTCAAGGAAGAGAGTTTGAGTGTTTAATCAATCTTTCAATAAGAGAGAGGATATAACTAGTGCCTTCTATGGATTATGGATTTAAGTGGATGAATTCTTCCAAGGCTACAAATCAATTTTGATAGTGCACAAAATTCCAAGAGGAATGCATAGGAGAAGTAGTAACTTAAGTCCCCCTATGCATTTTTCTCAAGAAAACAATATACTAGGGTGTATGAAATTCTAGGCCATAGCACATTGCTCCCCTTAGTATTCTTATCAGATAAGAACTTAGGAAAAGATAACTAGGTCAAAATCTTAGAGTGGCTAGGAAACTAGGGCTCGAGGGTTTCACTAGTTACTAGATCAATTCAATGAAAATCTTGGCAAATAGAAAGTAAGAAAGTAGAAATTTAAGTTCCTTACTTCAAGCATTAAGCAAATCATGAAATTTCATAATCTTATATGAGAAAATAAAACCATACATAAACCATTTAATAGATGACAAAAAAATGCAGATTTTACTTGCTTACACCAAGAATAATCATGAAATACCATGCACGATCACCATAAAAGCTTCCAAGATTGATTCACCTTGCAAAAAATAATCCTTATACAAGAGTATACCTCATAATTTCATCCAATATCCCTTCTATGGCAACAATTTCAGACCTCTCCTCTTTTGTGAGGAGTTTTGATGATAAAAATGAATTTACTTTATGTTTATTTATACAAAACTGGTGACCTTTGATTAATTTCAGGTCAAATAAAGGTCAACCTGGACAATTTACAAATAAATTCAATTTAGACATAAATAAAATTAATTAGCATCTAAAAAAACTTCCAAGGGTGACATCATTTCCTTCTAGGGTGACGTTGAGGCCCTTAGGTGGAATGTTGGGCCTAAAAGGTAGGGCATTTGGCCTCCAAAGACCCCAGATGAATCCCACACATGCCACTAGGCTCATAAATTCCTCTAAAAAAAAAAACCTAGCTCTAGATAACATCCTGAGTCATGATGATTACATCATGGGCCTTCTAGGGCCAATGTCTATGTGGAAGAGAAATATCCCCCTGGGTCTAGGTCTGTCAGGGTGCCTCCAAAGGTGACACCCTTCTTTCATCCTAGTGCAAATATCTGATGTCTTCTTGCTCCTGGCTAGGGCTACAACATCCATTGGTGGGATTTCAGCACCATGAATATCCGAGCTAATCATTCCCTCATGTGTACATGTCCATCGAGCGAGATCCTGTAACAACAACAAGTACGCCCCCCAGGGGTTCATAAGTCACAGGGATCATAACATGTAAATCGCATTCAACAATCAAATCACCTAAAAATATGAATCAAAACACCCCTTTACCTAGACAAATGCTCAAATACGTTATGTAATTTAACAAGTCAAGTTTGGAGAGGGTCTCAGGGTGTCTTATTGGGCTAATCCTCCTTAAGTTTGGGGTGTTTCCCAGGAGAAAACCAATCTAGGTCATGTAAGTGTATGAGGTGGCGTGGGGTAAGTGTTTGGGCATGGAGTGCAGTGATAACATGGATATGTAAATCTTACATGTGGGTGGTTTTGTAGAGGGCGATTTGCACCTTGTCATGGATTCCATTGTCTCCTATCCCATTCATTTCCTTTTGTTCATAGCTTCATTTCTTTCCATCTTTCATTTTTTATGCTTCAAGGGAAGTTTTGAGGGACACTTTCCTGGCTTGGTGACCATAAGTGACAGTATTATCCACAAACATTTCACAGAGATGAGAAAGTTGGCTTGTGATGAGACACCCTTTCTCTTGGCTATGCCACCAAGAGTCACTACCCTAGTTTGGTGACTAGATAGGTGGTAGTGTCATAGCACTACATGCCCATGGTCATAATAGGTCAGCTTGTGATGAGACCTCCTATCCACCAACTAATACCTTGAGTGTTTATTTATCCTATAGGTTCCCTTTTATTACTCATAAGCCTTTTATTGCTTTCTCAAGAATCCTTTGGCAAAGCATCTCAAAGGTTTCATCTTTGGATTTTAACTCTTGCCAACTACTTTTACCCCCTGGGCCTTTAGCCCCTTCTTGCTACAAGGCAAGGTACGACCCTTCCTAGTGTGGCTAATCCCGATGCCTGAAAAATGGTAGGGGAAGATGAGAGGAATAAATATGGAAAATGGTAAGTATGGAGGGAATAGACAATGACCTTTCTCAAACCCAGCCAGTGGCAACCCATCCTAAAGGGAGATCAACTTACTAGGGAATCATGTCACCCTTCCAGGTATGAACAAGTCAAAGGGCATAATTTCCAAGAAAACATTATGAAATGAAGGAGAATTCAATGCAACATATTCAAGTGCTTCAAGAATCAAAATGACACATACCATGATGCCCGGACTGATTACCTCATGGAGCAAGACTTGCTGCTACTTTAGTACCAGGCTAGTGGGATGGATACTATTGTTGCTGATAAATGGAGTACTACATTGAAAAAAATACTAGGTGCCATGCTCAAATCATCTGGCTCTCGATACTCCATGTCTATGACCTCTGGGAATCGAGACGTGATCTCCTTAGTTATCCCTAGGGTAGGGGATGAAAATCCCAACTAGTTGTAACTTGATGCCCCAGATATAATGCAACGGAAGTTTTTTCCATTCTACTCCCAGTTTGAGCTTTATCATAAGTTGCAACTCACCTCCTCAAGCCATTTAGGGCCATACCGACACTTTGGTACAGGGGCATAAAATCCAAAATGAGCAGCATAATGGAGTTTTGTAAGCTCCCTCGTGTATGTTTTTTCAAGGTCCACATGACTACACTACCCACAATTTCCCAACATAGTGTTCTTGAAAATCAACCTCTTGTTCAGAAATTTCACTATGCTTCATTGAGAAAAACCATAGTGCCAAAGATCCTACAACAAACGGTTTTCTAGTCAACGGATTGACAACGGTTGGGCCCCACTAGATGAGACCCAGTACTTTGGACCCAATGCAACTGAAGGTTTGTCCATTTGAGTCTCGGTTTGAGTTTTATTGTGAGTTGCAACTCGCCTCCTCAAGTCATTCAGGAACATGTTGGCAATTTGGTACACGGGCATAAAATCCAAACCGAGCAGCTTAACGGAGTTTCGTAATTTATGGCACATCTTTTTTTCCAAGGCCCACATGACTACACTACCCACATTTTCCCAACATAGTGTTCTTCAAAATTGACCTCTCATTCAAAAATATCACTATTCCTCATTGAGAAAACCCATAGTGCCATAGATCCTCCAATAAATGTTTTTCTGGTCAATAAAATGACAATGTATGGGCCCCACTAGATGAAACCCGAAGCCCCAGATCCAATGCAATCGATAGTTCATCCATTCGAGTCCCAGTTTGAGGTTTATCATGAGTTGCAACTCGCCTCCTCAATCCATTTAGGGACATGTCGACACTTTGGTCCAGGGGCATAAAATCTTGAGTTGCAACTCACCTCCTCAATCCATTCAGGGATATGGAAAGGCACAACAAGGCAATGTTTTGGCATAGGTATAGGTCTAGGTATGGAAATGCAAGGAAAGGAAAAGCAATGCAAGGAAAGGCAAGAAAAGGAAATAAATGACAAGGATAACCAAAGCTAGACATGGAAAGGCAAGGCAAGGTCTGGGTAAATCCTATTAATTATGATAATCCATGTTTCACAACTATGAAAATACCTTAGATATATGAATAAATAGAGCTTATGCTATGACATTGAAATTATCATCCAAGTATTTTAATCTAATATATATGGGATAACAATTAGTAGAATTACATTCTTAATGAATCCTTTGATTGTGATGTTTACATATTTAAGTTGTTCATTTACTACAACCATTATTTTTTTAGGAAAAAAATAAGCTATGATACATGAATGCCATTATTTTTTTATTAAATTAACTTAATGAATTCCTTGGCATGGCATGGCATGGAAAGGAAAGGCATGGCTTGACAAGGAAAGGCAAGTCAAGTCAAGGCATTGCATTGCATGGCATGGAAAGGCATGGCATGGCAAGACATGGCATGGCATGGAAACACATTGCATGGCATGACATGGCATGGAAAGTGTAGGAAAGGAAAGGAATGGCATGGAAAGGAAAGGCATGGATTGGTAAGGAAAGGAAATGCAAGGCATGGCATGTCATGGAATGGAAAGGCAATGCATGGCATGATAAGTGAAGGAAAGGAAAGTAATGACATGGGAAGGAAAGGCATGGAAAGGAAAGGCATGGCATGGAATGACAAGGAAAGGCATGGAAAGGCATGGAAAGGAAAGGCATGACTTGGAAAGGAAAGGCAAGGCAAGGAAAGGCATGGCATGGCATGGCAAGGCAAGGAAAGGCATGGCATGGAATGGAATGGAAAGGGTTGGCATTTCATTCACTTGTCTTGCCATGCCTTTCCATGCCATGCATTTCCTTGCCATCCCATGTTGTGCATTACCTTGACCTACAATGCTATGTCATGCCTTTCCATGCCATGTGTTTCCTTGCCTTTCCATGCCTTGGTTTGTCTTTCCAAGCCATGCCTTGCATTGACATGCCATGCCATGCCTTCTCTTCACATGCCTTTCCTTTCCATGCCATGCCATGCCCTATCTTGGCATTCCATTCCATGCCTTTCCTTGCGAAGCCATGACATAGCATGGCATGGTGAGGGAAGGAAAGACAAGTCATGGCAAGGCAAGGAAAGACATGACATGGCATGGCATGGCATGGAATCAAAAAGATTTCTTATATGGTACATTCCCTAGGTGTGGTGGAATGACATTATTGAGCAAGTGCATCCATTTATGAGATAAACATGAATTGGGGAGGAAGGAGGTTTCCTTGAAAAGATTCAAATATGTCGGATATACTATTTATGGAGGACAGGAAAGAAAAAAAATACAATTGGTGACTTCCCAAGTATGAGTATGTGACTTCATGAAGGACTTCATTGAAAAGACATGACATTGTGTTCAACATGTTCATGTGGCTCGATGGAAGGATGAGAATTTTAGAATATGGTGAGATACATTATCTGTTGGTACTGTGTTATCAAAGGTATATTTTGTAGAGAACTACACCCTTCAACCGTAAAATGAGATTCAAATATTATCACTCAGAGAAGATCAACATAATGGTTTATATCACATACAGGCATGGGTTGGATAGTAACGAAGAAAACATATTTATATTGAAGGAGTGGCACTTCTAGATAAGCAATGATTGGTGCCATGAATTACCCTATGTACAAAATTACTTTCAGTTGTTTTACAATCACCTTAAGGAAAAGAACATACATATGGATCAACATTAGATTTGGTTAGATGGTTCCACATGCCAATTCAAAAATGCTTGTCTATTTCAATGGTTGTGTATGTTGCGCAAAACACTCAAGGCACCACACATTTGGAACTATTTTGAGTCTTAGCATGGGGAAGGGGAGCATGATGGAGCAGGTTCATGCTTAAAAAGAGCACTACATAGGCAATAAATGAATTTCACAACTACTTCCCTCATTCGAGATGAAAAATCCATTGCTGAATGGTGTTCTTCAAGAATGGGAGAGGGAACAAGAACCCATGAAGACCAATCACACAGGAAAGGACATGTACATAGATATTTTTTGGAGGTGGTTGATGTAGATAGATCATAGTGGTATAAATGAAAAAAAATCTAGGGAAGTACTCATGGATTCCATTCAGTTAGAACACTAGATAATGCAATAGTTGAAATATGGACGATAAAACTCTCTTTCTTCTGTGGTCCATGTAGTAGTAATGAATGGGATGATTGTGAATCAACAGAATGGGTTAATAGATGGGATCATATATCACTCCCCATTGGTCAATGTATAAATATGGAATTATCCCAATTGGAGGAGGACCAATCAAGTATTTCAGTTGACTATGATCATGTCTCAGATCTTGTACTTTCAGGTTCATTGAAACCCTGTATTAAATTTTGAATAAATATCATATATGTTTTATGAATTGATAATTTAGTGGAATCACATGTTGGCACTCCATTTTTTGCAGGGAACATATACACAGTGGTTTCCCCGAGAGATAATGAATGGGGCACTAATTATTGGTTGGCACATTGCTTAGAGGGAAAGAAAACCCTCATGCAATCAGTAATAGACTTCCAAGGAATTGAATTTTTGATTGGATCAATGGTTATTAAAGGAGAATATCTAACACATGATAAACGAACATGGAAGAAAGGTGGTTTTGTATTTCAAGATTAAAAAAACAGGTCAAGTCATATACCACTTTATGAACTTGGTTGTTGGTACAAATGTCCAACTATAAATAATGCCAAGTAAGATCTCGTCAATGGTATGCTACTTCTTGCCTTACTCTAAGCATGAGAATTTAATGGTGACGGTTAGTATTATAAGTGATCATGATGTTCTACTTGAATGACCATAGGTACGTAAAAGGATTAATTGAAAAATTATTTCAGATTTGTGAATTATTGAAATTTTGGCTTCATTTTATGGTTGTTATGGTATTCTTGACTTGCTTCAATGAAATTCCATGCCATTCCATTCCATGCTTTTCCTTGCCATGACTTTCCTTCCCATGACATGACTCGTCTTTCCTTCACTTTCCACTCAATGCCTTCCCTTCACTTTCATTTCCATGTCATGCCATGCCATGCCTTTCCTTGCCTTGCCATGCCATGACTTTCCTTGCCTTTCCTTGCCATGCCTTTCCTTTCCATGCCATGTCATGTCCTTCCTTTCCATTCCTTTCCTTCCCACGCCATGAATTTCCTTTCCTTCACTTTCCATGTCATGCCTTTTCTTCATATTCCTTGTCATTCCTTGCCATACCTTTCTATGCCTTTCCTTTTTCTTTCCTTTCCTTTCCATGCCATGCCTTTCCTTTCCTTCACATGCCATGCCTTCCCATGCCATGCCTTTCCTTTCCATGTCATGCCTTTACTTTCCATGCCATGCCATGACTTGCCTTGCCTTCACTTGCCTTACCTTTCCTTACTTGTCTTGCCTTATGATGCCATGCCTTGTGTTACACATTATTTTCATCATCCCTATGATCTTTAATGATGTAAACCTATATGTTGCCTTTAGAGGGGTCAGTGGCCTGAGTTCCTAAAGAGAGAAGGGAGAAGAACTTCTCCTGAGAAAAGAAGTTGCTTTTTCCTATGTAAAAACCT
>JASDQU010032196.1:3950-18980 GCA_032191745.1 Picea mariana | reverse complement strand
GGGAGCTCCAATCCCAGTTCTAAGGACAAACACATTTAAATTTAAAGGCTTTGTAACAAAGTATATATTTTTTCATAAATTTCAAGAGAGCTATTTCGGGATCAATTTTGACTGTGCTTTGTAACTCTAAGTTTTAAGTATAAAGTATTTGAGATTGATATATCATTATCTTTATTTTAGCTTGCCATGTGTCCACTCTGTTAAAGTTCTCTTATGCATGCATACCATCTTATTTTTATTTTATGTGATTAGAAATATTTAGTTTAACTATGATGGATGTGAGGAAATTTTTTCTATCTTTTCAAATGTATGAAGTGTGTGGTTGCTAGTCATTTCTCAAGAACTTTCTTTAAAAAGAAAACAAAACTTTTTCATTCTTGTTATTTTTTATTGCAATCTTTATATTACCACGACAAACTTCTGCAAAGTCCCATATTATGAAAATATAGAGTTCCAAGAAAATCTTAAAGTAAAGAGGAGTACCACCTCTATAAAAACTCAAGGGGCTTTGTATCCTTTTGAGGGTGTTGTTTCGGTCCTAATGGATTCAAGCGTCAACAATCTATTACCAATCATGACTTGGAATTTTTTCATAGCATGGTTGTAGCAATGTGTTTCTTGGGAAACATGTCAATGAATGTAGTTATGGGTTCCACTAATGTTAATTAAAACAACGACTTTGCAATGTATGATGTAGCCAATTAGTTTGAGGGTTAGGGAGAATAAATTCCAATAAAGGCATCCAAGGAGATCTCTGGTTGCACATCCTATGGAGTATATTGGGGAATCTCTTCAATAGATGGATGAAGACTCTCTAGAGTTATATATTCAACTTCATCATAAAAAAATGTCCTATGAAATGTCCATAAATAGTTTTTTCTCTATACATTTATTCCTAAGAAAATATTTCTCATCACTAATGTAGTAGAGAATTTTCAAGTGGTATTCCACAATTTCATCTTGGGTTAACTTGAACATATTGAGGAGTAGAAAGGATAGGGAGGGATTGGTAAGGGGATAAATATTGGGATGGGGACAATGAATAAATGAGGTATTTTTATTTTTAGTATTCACCATATTTTAGGCTTCCCTAGCCCTTTGAGGGGATTTCAACCAAGTTGTAGGAAAATCCATTAAGACTTGCACATGTATGTCTTATGTAATACCATTGATAAATAATTCATTGAAAAAAGTATTAGACATGCCTTCAGTGTGGATGGTCACTTTCTCAAAAGAATATATGAAATATTTGACTATGCCTGATTATTTAAGCTTGGCCAGTGATGCCAAATAATGAGTGTATGTTTTGAAGAATTCATAAAGGTTTGAGACAATTTGTGTCTAATAAATATAACCCCTATGGGAGTTATTATGCCATTGACACCAAAGCCAACATTCATGATCCAAAAATAAAACACCCACATGAAGCTTCATTAAGCCATCCATGATTCCATGCAGGGAATAATAATGTTCCATATAGGTGGCCCAACTTGTGGGGTCATATTTGATGATCATCTTGATGCAAGAATTATATTGAGATAGGTCTCAAATAAGGGTGTGTAGAGGACTACTCTTGTCAAAGTTTCACTCCCACTTGAATATTACCACACTGACAAAATTCCCAAATTCTCAATACTGTGATTTTTGTAGGGATTTTGCGGACTTCCAATAGGGGATAGGGTTTCTAGGGTCTTAGGGAAAAGGGAGTGTTAGGTGTTATATCTATTTTATATACATTCAAGGTCCAATAGTAGTACTTGACCTAATTTCTCATGGGAACAACTAAGGAGGCTTGACCAAACACTTATTCGTACTACTAGATTACCTAGGTACTAGAGAGTAATCTTCTCAAATGTTATTCTTGGTACACTATAGAAATAAGATAGTGGATCAACTTATCTAAATCTAGTTTTAGGTAACCTAAGGTACTTTTGATATGCCCGAGGATACATGGTACTAGTTGAATGGGAACTAACATGGGTTACAAGGGAGTCCAACCAAGTGAAATCATTTGTACTTCTTATGTGTATTCTTCGCCTACTATAGATTTACCTAGTCAGTGAAAAATCATTGTGTTATTTATTTATGCAAGAGTACATCTCTAGCTTGAAAAGGATTCTCTAAAAGATTGGCTCAAGAAATTTCTCTGATACCACTTGTTGTGTTCTTTATTAGAAAAATAAAATATTCAAAGAAATAAAAACATATTATACCTATATTTGGAGCAGAAATGATAGATTAAACAACAATAGGAAATTGCAGAGAACCAACATACCATAAATAGAAATACATTTATTGATGAAAGAAATGTTCACTTCCCTCTTCGAGGGGGAAACTGTTGGATTACTGAGAGGGGGGGGTGAATCAGTAATAGAGAAACAAATATTTTTAACCACAAAATGCAAGTGCTATATCAATGTAGCATTATCATCCAATAGTTGCAGAGTGAATAAACATTGAACAAATGAGAACTCATACACATACACAGTACACTAGTGTTTTTACGTGGAAACCTAAAGCGAGAGAAAACCACATAATGATTTGTCTTATATGTATTTAATAATTACATTCATTGGAAGCACCAACTTCCTTTGTTTTCCAATTGCAACTAGAAGGAGGCTCCAACCCCCTAGTTTCTCAGGCTACAACCTGAAGGAGGTTCCAACTCCCCAATTCTATGGCTACAACCAGAAGGATCCTACAACCCCCTATGTTCTTCGGCTACAACTAGAAGGTGGCTACAACTAGCTATCCTTGCCCCATCCAACCACCCTGACATAGAAGTAGAATGATGGAACCATTGTCACACTATCACTATGAGATATACCACTGTAACAACTTGTACCATTGACCTGCAGCCAACCAAACTGTAACAACCTCTACCAAAAACCCTGTAATCAACCTGTACCACAAACAAGTTCATCAATGATGCACCAAATGTGTACCAATCATGCATCAAATACACATAAACTATTACACATCAATATGCACCAACATCATCAACTATACACCTCATTTATGTGTCAACTCATCAACTACTTGTCTCAACCATGTACCCAACATGTACCTCAACCAAAATCCCTCATCAATTTCATCATCCAAATATGATTTGTAACTTTATAATAGACCTGGTGTATATGATCACACACTTGCAAACCTTCCTTAACTTTAACAACAAGAGACTAGCATTTTCATCAAACTTTACTTTAGTCTCACATGACTAATTTTGGATTAGTCAACAACCCTAACCTGAAATAATCATAACTATGTACTTGTAATGAATAAAGATCTAAAAATATTACATAGTGTTCTTCAGTGTCATTTATACAATTCATATAGGTTTTATTGCTTGGAACCTCTCAGAAAAGTAGTTATAGCAAAAAACGCATACCTTATTGAATTCTGGCTTATTCTAGAGAGAAAACTTGTAGAGTGTGCACCACATGGAATATTTGTTTTATGGATATGAAAATTGTACACAGAATACGACAGACTATACTCTAACCAATACATTTGGTATTACTAAATTTGGATCTGTTATGAATAAGTTATGATGTTTGTACCCAAAACACCCATTTTAGACTAGTTTCAGGACTAGCCACAAACCCTATTTTCCACGAAGTGTAACTCCAAAAATACAATGACCCACAAGATGAAATTTTTATCACATCTACTTGGATATGTTTCCTCGATTTCTTTCTGATTTTGTGGTCTGAAACATTCTATAAAAACATTTATTGCAAAAATGGTGAGATGACCTGTAAATAACAGACCTTAGAAAGCATCATCAAAAGAATTTATCCTTCCTTGAATTTAGGCCTTGTTTACTTCACCTTCCCTCTGAAACTCAGCTTAGATATCCTTTGGTTACCTCATTCACTTGTAAATATTCAATATTCTCAAGTGTGATTAAAAATGAGAGACCCTTGCATCTTATTTATACTTTCATGTAGTTTCCTCAAGGGGTTACCTTCTAGCCATCTTAACCCACTTTCCTTATTTTAGGGCTAACCCACTTCTAACCACTTGTCCAGTTGGTAATTTATCCATTAACTTTATTATTTAAATAATTTATTTTTTATCCAGTTTGATTTATAGTACACCCATCACTTCACTTTATTATTTAAATTACCTTTTAACCATCTTAACCCACTTTTCTTATTTTAGGGCTAACCCACTTCTAACCAATTGCCCACTTAGTAATTTATCCATTAAATTTATTATTTAAATAATTTATTTTGTATCCACTTTGACTTGTAGTACACTCATCACTTCACTTTGTTATTTAAATAATTTCTTCTTTGCAACCACTTTGATTACTTTGAGCTTTTGGGGCTTCTAGATGACTCATGAGGGTTCTCCAACTTCACATGGACATAACTCTATAACCATGAGGAGTTATGTGACGTTCCACATACCATTGGAAATGGAATGACATGTACTATCCATATAAAATATTCTTTCCACCAAATATATCAAAACTCATACCATTATTCATCAAATAAACTTGGTTCCATTACCCAAACCTTTGTTCTATTGGTATTTTCTACCAGACTTTCTTCAAGGGTTGACATCAATGACAACAAACCCAATTAATCAACAATATACATCTTTGGCATTGATCTCAACACTATGATGCAATATTGAATTCATATCACTTGTACTCTCTCTCCAAGCATTTACCTTTGCATCTGATAAATCTCTCCCCCTTTGTCATCAATAGAAAAAATATATTTCCATCTGAGGCTTCTTCCCCTGACTAAACTATTCTTGGGGATACTCCCTCTGACTGAACTCTTCCTGAAACTGATCTCCCAACTTGAATTGTCCTCTTTATGGTGCTTCCTCATGTAAATCTAAGACATATAACATAATCATTCAAAAGCATTCATTTTGGAGTAGAAATTACTCTGAGTCTCTGGCGAAGATACTCAAAGGATTCCCTTGGAAGTGGTTTTGTAAATATGTCTACCAGTTGTTCTTTTGTGCCCACATATTCAACTCTGATATTCTTCTCTGCAACCTATTCCCGTAGAAAGTGATACTTGATTGAAATTTGCTTCATCTTGGAGTGCATCACCGGGTTCTTTGAGATATTGATGGCACTTGTATTATCATAATAGATTGGAATGGGATCATCATACTCAACCTGTATATTTGTCAAAGTTTGTTTCATCCATATAAATTGAGTACAACATGTTGTTGTTGCAATATACTCTGCTTCAGCTGTAGATAAAGATACTGATGATTATTTCTTTCTTAGCCAAGATATTAAACACTCAACCAAGTAGAATGTTGCTCCACTGGTGCTTCGTCAGTCATCAATGCAACCTTCCCAATCTGCATCTGTGTAGGAAACAAGTGATAGATTGTTTCCTTTTGGATACCATAATTCAAAGTCTTATGTTCCTTTGAGATATCTGAAAATCATTTTCACTACTAAGACATGTGATTCCTTTGGTGCTGCTTGAAATCGTGCCACCTGTCCAACTGTCTGCATTACATTTGGTCTGGATGTTGTCACATATAGTAATCTACCAATCATTGACTTGTATTTCCTCTAGTATGTAGACTTTGAATCATCATATTTTCTCAACTTGCAGCTGTTTTGTATAGGAGTGGTAACTGGTTTGAAATCTTCCATTCTGAACTTTTTTAGCATTTCCCTTATATACTTAGTTTGAGAAATAAAAATTACTTGGTTGCTTTGACATATCTTGATGTAGATTTTGTTGTCTGCACTTCCTTTTCTGAAACCTTCCTACATTAGATATTTAACCAATCTAGAGTACCATGCTCTAGGAGCTCATTTTAGACCATACTAGTCCTTCTTCAATTTACACACATACTATGCATTCTCTGACAACTGAAATCCTTCTAGTTTTTCGATGTAGACTTGTTCTTCAAGTTCCCCATTTAGAAAAGTTGATTTCACATCCATCTGATACACTTTAATATTCTTGGAGCATGGATAAGCTAAAAGAAATCGGATTGCTTCCATTCTAGAAACTGGGGAAAATGTCTCTTAAAATTCGATTCCTTCAACATGTGTGTATCCTTTACATACCAATCTAGCTTTGTTCCTTGTAACATGTCCATATTCATTCAATTTATTTCTGAAAACCCACTTTGTGCCAATCACATTCTTATTCTTTGGTATTGGAACCAATTCCCAAGTGTCATTCTTCTCTATTTGATCCAATTCTTCAACCATGGCCTTATTCCAGAGTTCATCCTTGCTAGACTCTTCAATATTGTTTGGTTCAATCGTAGATAAGAGTGCTAGGTGTGTTTGTTGTGGTGAATAGATTCTTCTTCTAGTCTCAACTCTTGCATCCTTGTTTCCGATAATTTGATCTAAAGGATGATTCTTATGTACTCATTTTCTAGGTGTCTTTGGAGGCACTTGTTGAACTTGATCTTCTACTTCTATATGATCCTCTTCATCTTTTTCTTCTTCTTCGTAAAGTTTCTCCATTAATTCATTTTCTTCTTCCTTTAATTCTCGTCCACCTGTTTCATCAATTGTTACATTGATTCTTTACACAAATTTTTTCAACCTCATATTGTAACACTTGTATCCTTTCCTTGTACTTGAGTAACCAACAAGTATTCCTTTGTCCATACGAGAGTAAAACATTCTCATTCTACCATATTCTCTTTTGATGTAGAATTTTCTTCCAAATACTCTGAAGTGCTTCACATTTGTTGGTCTTCCATTCCATAGATCATAGGGAGTTTTTTCATTGTTTTTTCTGATCATTACTCTATTTTGAATGTGAACTATTGTATGCACTGCATGTGTCCAAAAAATATCTGTCAATTTGGAATCCACTAGCGTTGTTAGATCCATTTCATGTGTAATTATCATCCATTATGATAACGTTCTTTTGTCTGTGAACCAATCTATGAATACATGCTCTTGTACACTGTCATATTGTAACACACCCGGCCCCTAAGTGGATTTCATAGGGAGGGGACCTCAAAATTTAATTCTCCTTAGGTGATCAAATCCTTCATTCGAGGTTTCTACTATACTTTGCTCATCTAATTTTTTCCAACCATGCTCTCCATGCTCAAAACTGAGTCCAGAACCCACAAATATATCTCTCCAAAGTTCCTTGGGTGTTTATTGGTTAAGGGCCACATGGCACCCACATGGATCCACCTCACACATGTTATCCCCAAGTTCCTTCCCCCATGGTTGAATACCATTCACCGACCGATCCCATGAATGGACTCAGTCTCTTCCTCCTAAGCCAGTTGTGGAGGGATTCGACTTTTCGGTGCTCCAACTTTTCACGCCTCCTTACTATATATGCAAGAGATTTCCCAGAGTTTCAAACTTCTGAAGTACTGTAATCTCACCACATGGCTCCAGAGTATGGTCCATTGGGCCTCTCTACCATACCACATCCCAGATCCTTCAAAATGCAAAGTCTTGGAGTCTTGTAGTCCCGGTCATCTCACCAACCACTTTGGCTAGGCATACATGTATCGGGAACTGACATGTGTTACATTCCAAGGAGCCTATAGGGCACACGATACACATAGATCCAGGTGACACATGGCACGTCAAGCTAGGGTCCACGTCAACCTAGGTGACATCACTACAACATGTCACCCAAGACTGACAGAATTCTAACATTCCTTAGATCTCATGGTCAAGATATGGCCACGTAGATTTATAGATCTACGACTCTCATTACCTCGGGGGTTCGACGTTCAGGAGTGTTGTAATGCAAACTCCTCTTATCTCCTAAATGGCTTGATATCTGAACAAAAGGGGCTAGTTTCACGCATCCCTAGTATATCAATGGTTGGGAAGGAACCCTAAGGATCCCTCCATATATAGTTTTGATTCCTTCGTAGCTCTGGCCTTTAGGGTTTCAGATCTCGGTCTAGTTGGTCAGGCAGGTTCACCTAGCTACCCAGGGAACCGCCTAACGTTGATCAATCCTTATGGGAAAACAAGTCTCCTAGTTACCTTTGGGCAGTAAAAGGTTGGTAAGGTTCGAAGTCCTAAACTTCTAGAGCTCTGAAGCCAAGAGGATATAGCCTCCTTAGGCCTAGCCTAAGGTTCCTGGTTATTGGTCATATGGGTTTTCTTGAATGGATCTCATTCGCTCATCTTCCAAATGAAGAGACCTTCTCCTTTCAAGGTTTGAAATTTGCTATTCTTCCTAAGATTTTTAATGAAATGGTTAATTAATTGGACCTAGAATCCCAACCGCACGACAAGGATTCTGAAAGAGGTACCCTCTTCGTATAGATAGGTTCAGGTCGATGAGGTATCTCCCATCTTGGTTTTCTTACAATATTATGACCCAGGTAGCCTCAGGAGCTAAGCTGGACATACAAACAATCAGTCATAAGTGTAAGTTCACGAAGAGATGAAGGCATACACATATCATAACTATTCCACACATAAATCATGTATAATTACACAGATGTATAGATCCAAGAATTCATACATTATTCTCGATTAATACAATAATAGGGAAAAAACTTATCAGAACATGATACGTGAAGCAACTTCTGAAACGGGTGTTCGATTCCTCCAAACCATAGGCTCAACCACTCCTAATGGATTTATCACTAGTCACCCCTGAGCTAGACCACGATGCTCTGCACATAATCCCTTCTTCCGGCTCAGCAACAGTGGGGATAGAGATTACTCTCCTCCTCCTGCAGGGCCTTGGCAATTATTTACACGATACCAAGCAAGGAAGACCAACCTCGTTTATCAGCTTGTATCATACCTTGATAGCCATATCCCTATGACCAAAAAGTTCATCCTCAATTCTCTCTTGAACCCAATAGCTTAACCTCTCATCTATGCACTCTTCGCATGTCTTCTTTGCCCACCACACCTTTCCTTCTTGCCTCCTTCAACAAGGTTGTGTGTGGCTTGAATTCCCAGTCCATGGTTAGGTATGGAAGCCTTACAGATGGGTGCTCTACCCCATCCCCTCATTAACTCTTTGAGTAGGTCTTCCCACCTACCAGTCTGACTGTAATTCATTTCTGGGTCAGAGGACTATTCTAGTCCTGAGAAATTAAATTCAATAATGTACTCATTTGGTGAAGGTTAACATAACCATTACTGGTCCCCTTAACCATCTATTTCATATCATTCATGGTCTCTCTTAGCACATCCCCCTTCTAACAATCATGCAACACTTATCCATTTTCTAGTAAATAACATGATTCACAGTCATTGACCCTTTATACAAAGTTCCATCAAACCAAACATTCACACATATTGAGTTTTCCATAGTCTCTTGGCCATTATAGTTATATTTACAAACTGGGGGAAATAGGGTGTTACAATTCCCTCCCCCTTAAAGGAACATCTTCCTCAATGTTTTATCTGCCAACATGATCTATATATACAGAAGTAAATAGAAATGGATATGCATGTCTCCTGGCATCCTCCATTTCACACGTAGCCTCATTTGGGCCAAAGTGTTTCCATTGCACCTTGACCTGTGAAATGGTTTGGTTCCTGAATGGGGTTTCCTTCCTTTCTTGTATGCATTGAGGTTCTGGCAGGAATTCTCCCTCCGGATCCACCTAGATCACAGACTAGTCAATTATATGATTAGAATCATGTACATATTTCTTCAATAAAAAAACATAGAAAACATTATGTGCCTTTATTGTGGGAGGGAGTGCTAGCCTATAGGCTACAGGTCCCACTCTCTCTAAAACTTCAAAGGGTCCACAATACCGAGGTTCCATCTTGGCACAAGCTCCCATTCTCAGGGAACTCTTCTTGGGTCTAACTATGAGATAGACATGGTCTCCTGTCTTGAACTCTCTGAGAGTTCTCTTTCTATCGGCGTAACTTTTTTGTCTATCCTGAGCAATTTTCATATTTTTATTTATCTGAATCACTTGTTGTTCCATTTCTTTCAGCATGTCGGGCCTGATTGTAATTCTATCCACTGAATTATCCCAGCTGATTGGAGTCTTGAATTGTCTACCATATAGGGATTCAAAGGGGCTCACCTTCGGGGACTCTTGATAACCCTTGTTGTAGGAAAATTATACCAATGGCAGGTAGTCTTCCTACTTCTTAGCCTAATGCATTACATGCATCCTTAACATGTCTTATGATATCTGTTTTACTCTTTCATTTTTTCCATTGTTTTGAGGGTGATAGGTTGTGTTAAACAACAATTTAGTCTCAAAACTAGCCATCAAGGATTTCCAAAAGATTGAAGTGAATTTTGTATCTCTGTTAGATACAATCTCCATAGGCATGCCATGTAGTCTGAATATCTCCTTCATGAATATGTTGGCAATATCTATTGCCTTGCAAGTCAATTTGACAAGAACGAAGTGAGCAGACTTGCTCAATTTTTCCACCACTACCATGACGACATCATTCTGATTGGCTGATTTTGATAATCCGGTGATGAAATCCATGGAGATGGTTTCCCAATTCCATTTTGGAATTGGTAGAGTCTCTAACTACACTTTTGGGTGCTGGTGTTCTTCCTTAACTTGTTGGCATTCTAGACACTTAGCTAAATAATCAACTATGTTCTTTTCCAATTTAGGCCAATAGAATTGTTTCCTAGTGTCCATGATAATCTTCTAATATCCTGGGTGACTATCATATGGTCTCTTATGCAGTTTGTACATTATAAAACTCTTCAAGTTGTCACAACTTGGAATATACAATCTGTTTCTATAAGTCAGCAGACCCTCATCCAACATTTGATAGCCTTCATACTTTATCCCTATAGGCTCTTGCCTTAGGTACGAGGTCACAGTCTTGAAGAATGAATCTGTTTCTTGTGCATTCTTGACTCTTTCCCTGACATCCGTTTCACGGGTGATCACCATTGTTAGGTGAATCATTTTTACACTTCTACTAAGGGCATAAACCACCCTATTTTCTTTTCCTTTGATGTGTTTGATTTCGAAATCAAACTCACTAAGGAGATTCATCCACCTAGCTTGTTTAGCATTGAGTTTTGGTTGATCAAATAGGTGCCTCAACCCATTGTGGTATGTCATAAGTACAAATCTCCTACCCAGGAGGTAATGCCTCCACTTTTTTAAACCATGCACTATGGTATCCAACTCTAAATCGTGGGTCACATAGTTGATTTCATGCCCATTCAATTTTCTTGATTCGTATCAAATTACACGTCCTTCTTGCATAAGGACTCCTCCAAGTCCTTCCTTGCAGGAATTTTTGCACACGAGGAAGTCACTATCGGGGTATGCAATCTTCAGCACAGGTGCATGGGTCAGAAGGTATTTTAGTGCCTGAAATATTTCTTCACATTCTGAGGTCCAAATGAATTTAACCCCCTTTTCTGAAGGGTAGTGTTTGGACAACAAATCTTGGAAAATCCTTTTATGAACTTTTTATAGTATCCTGCTAAGCCCATAAAGGATGTGATATCAGATACATCCTTTGGGGTAGGACATTCCATAATAGATATGATCTTTTCAGGGTCTACTGCCACTTGTTCTTTATAAATGACATGGCCTAAGTAATGGACTTGCTTCCAAAAAAAGTCACACTTGCTAAACTTAGCATAGAGTTGATGCGCTCTTAGTACTTGGAGAATGAGTCTAAGATGTTCTTCATGCTCCTTTATGTTCTTGGAGTATATTAGGATATCATCAATGAAAACCAATACAAATCTATCTAGGAATTTGTTGAGTACATTATTAATCAAGCACATAAAAGTGGCAGGGGCATTGGTTAATCCAAATGGAACCACCACAAATTCATAGTGACCATATCGGGTCCTAAAGGTTTTTTTTTGGATGTCTTCATCCTTGATTCAAACTTGATGGTACTTAGACCTTAAGTCAATCTTTGAGAAAATGGAAGAACCCCCTAATTGGTCAAACAAGTCATCAATTCTTGTTAAGGGGTACATGTTCTTTATGGTTGTCTTATTGAGTTGTCTATAATCTATGCACAGTCAGAGTGTGCCATCTTTCTTCTTCACAAATAGGATTCGTGCTCCCCATGGAGACACATTGGGTCAGATGTATCCTTTTTCCATCATTTCCTTTATTTGTAGCTTGAGCTCAACTAGCTCGGGTGTACTCATCCTATAGGTTGTCTTAGACATTGGCACTTCTCCTAGTGCAAGTTCTATCGAGAATTCAATGTCTCTTCTCGGAGGTATACCTGGTACCTCTTCTGGAAACACATCTCTATATTATCTTAATATGTGGTGGTCCTCTAGGTTCAATCTATCACCCTCAACAAATTCCAACACCTGTATTTCATATAGAGGACACCCCTTTCTAATTTTTTTTTTCATTTGGAGGGTTGATATTTGTCTCACTGATACAGGCTTCTGAATCCCTTAGAGGGTTACCTTTCTCCCTTCTTTATTTAAACATTCTAAGGTTTTATGGTAACAGTCCAACTTAGTTTTATGAGCATCCAACCAATACATACCAATCAAAACGTCATAATATCCTAGGGGAAGTATATTAAGGGAAGCTTGGGCGGGAAACCCATCCATGATTAATTGGAAAGATGGTATGACCTATGCTACGTTTCTTTTGGTTCTAGTGGCTAGTTGTACCAACCATGGCTTAACATGTCTAACTGGTTGCAGGTTACACTTATCAATAGTCTGAGGGGCCACATAGCTCAAATTAGAACCAGGGTGAATTAAAATAGAAACTAGATGGTTGGATATCATACCTTCCATCTCCACCACCGAAGCTCGGTGGTCAACTTGTTTATTGTCCATAGATGCATAAATTTGTGGCATGCTCCTAGCCACATCATTGACTGTGGTAGCTTCTTGGATGTTGTAGATTTTCCTACTACTTTTATATCTGTGGGGACAATCCCTCAGCAGACGCTCTTCTCCACAACCCCAACATTTCAAGGGTTCCTTCTTTGGGTTATCAGTCCTTCCTGGGGTTGCTCTAAAAGGTTTATTTCCACTCTAGGAGGGGAACTTTTGCTGATATACACTTCTAGTAGGAAGGCTTATCCTAGATTCCTTCCTATAGTTCTTAAGCCTTGAGGATTTGAACCCCTTCTTATTGAATCCCAAATTGCTCTTCTTCTTCTAGTCCTTGCGAGGTTCTGTCTAACTCCCAAGTTGTTCATAACAATACATTTCCTTCTTGATAGTGTCTTCTAAGGTATTTGGCTCGTCAAACTCAATATTGTTCTGGTAGGTCTGAGGTAATCCATTGATAAATGGTTTCAATTTTACCTTTTCATCCCTTATGTAGGGCACATACCTCAACATCTTGAGGAATTTATTAACATATTCCTCTATGATGAGTTTCCCTGGCTTGAGTTCATAAAACTCCTTAGTCTTCCCCGTCAAAGTATTTCTTTGACAGATACTTCTTCTTGAAGTGTTTCTCAAAAATTTTCCATGATAATTTCTCTGCATGGATTCTTTTCACATTCTTAAGGTATTCCCACCAAATGGAAGCCTTTCCATTCATGTTGAAAATAGCTATTCAATCCTTCAAGTTTTCAGAGTAGTCATGAACTCTGAATTACTTCTTTAAACCAAGCAGCCAAGATTCTGCATCTTCCCCCTTTTCAATATCTCCATTGAAAGAGGGTGGTTTGGATTTCTTGAATTCTTCAGGGTCACAACTTTTAGAATTCTTTCTCTTCTTGCCTTTCCTTTGAGAATGCGAGCTATTTTTTCTACTAGAATATCCTTCGGAGTTGCCAATTTCCTTTCCATAGGATTCTCCTGATGAGCATCCCTTGTCTCCAAGTCGGACCTTACTTGAGGTACTTCTCCCTATGTGGCCACTTATTGGACCACATTTTCATATTTCAGGTGGGATTTGAATTCTCTTCATACGTCATCGGTCCACATGACTGGTTACAGGTTCATGTTGAAGCTGCCTCTATGTATTGAATAATCTCTACAGCAAGACTGCATTAATTTTCATTTGTTTTTCTTGTTCCTTTATCAATCTCTCATTGTCGAGCTTGCAACTCTGTAATTTGTCCATGAGGAGTCTTACAATTTCAACCAGATCTGGAGGGGTTTCCACCACCCTCCTTTCGTCAAACTCTTTGTCGCTATTGTGGGATCCATCCCCCACTTCATGGTGCGTGACCATCCTCTATGCTTATAGTTTTCCCACGGTTCACTGATGGCTAGAGTGATGAAAAAACACTTGTTGTTAGATAATAGTCTATTATTCCATGAACAACACATAATTCATATTTCTTAAATATACACACACAATAGAAAGATTTCATTATTTTCTTTAGTAAGATTTTTACGTGGACTCTTTAGGAGAGAGGTAAGGTAGGGTGTCACCCTTAAAATTATTTAAATATGGTTTTTACACAACTTGTCCATGAGCCCAAGAAGGCCAAGTGTTGTAACCATGCTCTGATACCAATTTGTAACACACCCAACCCCTGACTGGATTTCCTAGAGAGGGGACCTCAAAATTTCATTCTCCTTAGGTGATCAAATCCTTCATTCAGTGTTTCTACTATACTCTGCTCATCCATAAGTTTCTAACCACACTCTCCATGCTAAAAAATGAGCCCAAAACCCACGGATATATCTTTCTGATGTTCCTTGGGTGTTTACTGGTTGAGGGCCACAATGAACCCATGTGGATCCACCTCACACATGTTATCCCAAATTTCCTTCCACCATGGTTGAAGACCATTCATCAACTTCCCATGAATAGAATCACTATATTCCTCCTATGCTAGTTGTGGAGGGATTTAAAGTTTCAATGCTTCGGTATTTCATGCCTCCTTACTATCTATGCATGAGATCACCCAGATTTATAAACTTCTGAAGTACCGTAAGCTCACCACGTGGCTCCGGACTTCGGGTTGTCAGGCTTCTCTACCATACCACCACAGATCCTCTGGATTTCGAAGTCCTGGACTCCCGATCATTTCACTAACCAAGTTGGCTAGGCATACACGTATCGGGAATTGACATGTGTTACGTTCCAAGGATACTATAGGGCACATGATACACATGGATTCAGGTGACACATGGCACATCAAGATGGGGT
>JASDQU010032195.1:5524-21062 GCA_032191745.1 Picea mariana | reverse complement strand
TGCTCTGAAAGAATTGGAACATTTGTGCCACTTGGAGAAATATTACCAGGACACCACACATGCCGCGGTGTTCCTAAGGAGAAAATTCAAGGAGGCATACAACAAATTTATAGTTGAATGACACCTATTGACTGCAAGGATAATCGATCTGCAATAAGACACACTCATCATGCTAGCCACATGCAAGGATATGGAGAAGTGGTACGAGAGGGCACAAAAAGCCATGGAAGGGGTTGACTACATCAGTGTGGTACAACAAGGCCAATATATAGAAGAGCACGACATCTGGATCTTAAAAGAAAGCAGCCTTGATCGCATAAATAAATTGGCCGAATATTGGGTGAAAATGGCTCAGTAACCCCATCGGGAAATCCAAGAGAAATGGGCCAAGGGCGAGAAAAAATGAATCAATATCAACCGGGTAATGAGAGACATCGGCCTCCCGAATTTGGCACACCCAAGGACTTTGTTGACTTGCACGACATAGTCAAAATGCATACCGAACAAGACTCATCATGGGCCAAGGAAATAACAAAGGTGATAGATGTGGTGCTAGTTCAGGTGCGATAGATCAGGGAGAACCCGATCAAATCTTGGGCCATGTTGCAACAGTTAAGTGCCATAATAGTCAAGTATCAGGCATAACCATTAGAGATAAGAGAGATTCACTCAGCCCATATGGAACAACATAGATTCATCTATTCCAACACATGCGAGGATATCTTCATCAAGTGGTTGGAGTACGAAAAGAGTCACCCACTTAAGTGAAATCCTGAGATGACTCTTAGAAAGACTGATAGAATAAAGCACCATGTGGCAAGTTTTTTTTTACTTATTTGCACTTTAGTGGTTATTTTTAGGTAATAGTATGTTATAAATAGAATGATCGACCTATTAGCAAAGGGTTGATGGTTGTTACAAAGGCCCTCATTTTTTGGTTGTGTAAAGAACTATTTCAGAGCTGCCTTTAATTGGGAAGTCATGTTTAGGACCTGAGAAAAGTTTTTGTTTTTCATCAAAAGCATGTATGATTGTATGTGGAGAAGAATTATTCCTTGTTTCATCTCATGAATGGATGTTGTAACAAGTAAGAGCTACTAAATCTATTGATGAGTTATGTGATTCAATGTTTTACAATTTTTTTCTTTAATGATGAAAATGAATCATTTTGTTATTATGTGATTGATGATTAGAATTAAGTGAATTATTTTGCTTTCCATTGTTTATTGCATGCATTTTTTCATCTGATAAATTGTATCTCAGTCAGTAATTGGAATACCCACACGATTAATGTATTAGTACTAGGCCTATGGTAGATGATCATTGTCTGCATGCTAGAGTGAAAGGGTTATCCCAAGCTCAACCTCTTCTCTATTACTTAAGTTTGGTCCCACTTTATCACCTGGTTGGTTTATACTGACTTTTATCTCGTAGCATTCCCACCTATAAGAGAAAATACAAAAAGAGAACGTCTGAATAGAAGGAGAATCCTTCACAAGAAAATGTAAATCCCATTGATTATTTGGCTAGATCGTAAGATCTGGAGAACCATTCCACTATTAAACGTTGCAAAGTCTAATTGGGCCTCGATGGCAGGTTTGGTTTCTGCTTTTGAGTTAAAGGGATTTAGTACCCCTCAACACTATGTTAAAATGAAAATGATTTTGTCTATTATTTATAAAATACCTTAATATAATGTTTGTCCAGATAAGATGATGGTAAACCAGAAAATAAGGAGGTTGGCCTCCTTTATTTTACCCCTTTACAAAACAAAAATTATTTTTGTACAAAATAAACTATAAAAATATGACATAATTCCCTAATTGGGTGATGTCTTGCACTTTTAGCAAAATGTTCAGCTTGGAGAGGAAGTCGTTGGGCCTCCAAAGACCATCCCTTCATGTGCTAGGGTATTCTCTCCAGCAAGCATGTTGATTCATAAAATCATCACCACCATCATCAAACACTATCCCTAAATCATGATGTCAAGCCCAAGAGAGAGACATTATGACCTTCCAAGGTCAAACATTGGGATAATAAGAGATAGGTATCCTACTTCAAGGTTTCTTCTATTTCCTCCAAAGGAAACTCCCATCTTTTGCCTTCACCCAAGGTGTGGTTCATGTCATCCAAAGTATGGGATTCAATCCCCAATGAAGGCCCAAGCTAGGCTTGTTCCTCCAAATCATCCACCAAGCTAGGTCTTGCAAAGAAAAATGAGTGTGCCCTCCGAGGGTCTCAAGTCAAATGTATCATGGAAATTAAAGTCACATTTAATACAATACCCACCTAAACATGTGCACCAAAACTACCTTATTAAATTAAACAAGTTCTCAGAGACCCTATGCAACTTTCCAAGTTTAGGTATGGGAGGGTGTTCAAGGTGACCTATTGAGTGAGTCATTCCTCAATTCAAGGGATGTTTCCTAGGTGGACCCTATCCAAGCCATGTAAGGAACATGGAATGGATGGGGTTCATACCTTTGGGCATGGAATTCATGACATACAATGGTTCATATTATCTCATTTATCGATTCCTTTGTAGAGGGTGTGCTACACCTTCATTTTCAATGCATCCATTCCTAATTTGCCACTTGTAAAATTCAGCACAATTCCTAATTCGCCACTTGTAAAAAGACCTAGGTACAATATTCTTTTGCATATATAGCATATGGGAGGAGGCAGGACACTGCCGACTATGCTGGGGAAAAGACAGACTTGTTGTTATGAGCACTATTTCTGAGTGTGAGGCAAGGAGAATTTTATATTTGGAGAAGGACTCTCAGGTGTTTTTATGAGCACTATTTCTGAGTGTGAGGCAAGGAGAATTGGGATCTAAAAAAGTGTTATAGCGAAAGAGGAGTTTTGAGTTTCACCCTCATGGATTCATGGTTAGGCTAGGGGGTAAATGGAACAAGTAGTTTGGTTGTTATGTTCTATGGTTGGGTGGAACTTGGTTGTTTCATTTGTGGTCCCAACAATTTGTTATGATATGTTATTCTACTCTTCCCTCGTTGAATATTTTGATGTTTAATAACTGGTAGAATGCGTTTACTTAGTTCTAGTTAAATATTCTATTGATGAATAAATGATAGAATACTTCCACTTTTTGGGTAGAAGGAAATGAATTATTGAATAAACGTTTACAGTTGTATTTATGCATTGAGTAGAGCCAAGAAAGACTATTGTATGTTCTACCTGTTGATAAATGTATGGAAGTTTTCCTGAGTAGAGATAAGAAAATTGTTGTGTGTATTGTTGTAGACGAATGTGTGAAATTTTTCCTATTCCTGTGTTATAATATATGGTCTACAATAGAGAACAATTATTAGATCAATCTGTAGTTGATATTGAGGATGTATAAATTGTACAATTTCCAAACGGAATTTTGAGTGAATATCAGAATTGAAATATGTGTGTGTGTGTGTGTGTGTGTGTGTGTGTGTGTGTGTGTTATTACCTATATAGATNGCTATTTCTCGACTATTTGATTTTAAGCCAACTACATTAAATATAGTAAAAGTTTACAGTTCTCTTCTTTTGATAAACTCATGAGAAAATGTCCAGGGATTTAACTACTTAAACATATTACCTATTGCAGAGTCGGTCCAATATTTAAACAAGTATTCAAACTCTACATAACACTTGCGATCATAACTATTAGTTAGGGAAATCATCTCCAGTAGGGGTTTCCCCTCTATCATTTTCTTTAAGGATTGAAGATAAATTTAGCCAGTTGTTTATAGGATTCCGGTATAAAAACTACCATGATAATAGTGTTCTAGGGTATATCTGTATCATTTTCAATAGAATATGGGTTTATGTTTATTAACTCTACAAGTTGAAACCTGAGTACCTTTTTGCGTAAGATGTTATCCTAGATCTGGAGACTGCAAAGGTTAAAGTCCTCCAAAGAAACTAAGAAATTTAATTTGTGATAAGATGGAGTTCAAAGAAATTTAAAACTTGAAGATAGAATAATTTCTCGAATGGACCTCATCCCTTAATAAAAACTGTAACTTTAATGTCGATTGGATTTGACTAGATCTATCACTAGATCTGAATTTGCATCTTGGTCACAACTGTCGATCAGAGGAAGATCATGGGCCATATATCTAGTCTTATCGGGAGTTTGCAACTCAGACAACGAAATACAAGAGTTGTGGAAACTCGTGAAACATGAGTTCTCGATTTGATCTGAGCCATCGATCAGAAGAAGATCGTGGGTCGTAGATCTAGTCTTATCGGGAGTTCACAAATCGAAAAACCAAAGACAAGAGTTATGGAAACTTGTGAAACCCAAGTTTGTGATTTGATCTGAACCGTCAATCGAAGGAAGATCATGGTTCGTAGATCTAGTCTTATCAGGAGTTTGCAACTCGAACAACCAAAGGTATGAGTTCTGGAACCTTGCGAAACCTGAGTTCATGATTTGATCTGAGCTGTCGATCGAAGGAAGATCATGGATCATAGATCTATCTTTATCGAGAGTTTTCAATTCGAGAAACTATAGGTAAGAGTTATGGGAACTCACAAAACTTGAGTTTGTGATTTTGATCTGAGTCATTGGATCAAGGAGAGGTCTAGGTCATTAGATCTAGTGGATTTTCAAGGTCCTCCAAAGAAACTGATCAATTTAATTTGTGATAAGATGGAGTTCAACGGAAGTTAAAACTTGAAGATAGAATAATTTCTTGAATGGACCTCGTCCCTTAATAAAACCTGTAACTTTAATGTTGATTGTATTTGATTGGATCTGTCACTAGATCTGAGTTTGCAACTTGGTCATAGTTTTCGATTAGAGGAAGATCATGGGCCGTAGATCTAGTCTTATCGGGATTTCTCAACTCGGACAACCAAATACAAGATTTCTAGAAACTCGTGAAACTCGAGTTCATGATTTGATCTGAGTCATTGATTGGAGGAATATCATGGGCCGTAGATCTAGTCTTATCAGGAGTTCACAACTCGAACAACCAAATACAAGAGTTCTGGAAACTCGTGAAACCCGAGTTCATGATTTGATTAGAGTCGTCGATCGAAGGAAGATTGTGGGTCATAGATCTAGTCTTATTTGGAGTTCGCAACTCGAAAAACTAAAGGTATGAGTTCTGAAAACTCGCGAAACCTGAGTTCATGATTTGATCTGAGCCATCGATCAGAGGAAGGTTGTGGACAGTAGATCTATCTTTATTTCTAGTTCGCAATTCGGGAAACTAGAGGTAAGAGTTATGGGAACTCGTGAAACCCAAGTTTTCGATTTTGATCTAAATCGTTGGATCAAGGAGAGGTATGGGTCATTAGATCTAGTTGAGTTGTAAGAAGGTTAAGGTCAAGAGTCTTTCAACATTCAAAAGATCACGAGAGATCATAGCTATGATATCTGAAGGAGTGTGAGTCATTGATTTGGCACTTTGAAATATCGGGAGATTGAGAATCGAAAGTGCGAAGGAGGGAGCTGTTCCAAAGTCCCGATACACAAAATTTTGATTCGTGAGAGAGGCATCTGGGTTGTCGAATCGCAAGGAAATCAAGACCATTGATATGATATAGTTGAAATCAGGAGTTTCCAATACAAGAAATCTCGACGTGCTCAGAGGTAAACCCCAGGGTTTGGATGGAGGTCATATCAATGGAAATTAAGGAATGGAGCTAGCAAGTGCTAGGCCCCTATCAAGATTTTGGAGGTTGGAAGAGTCAGGGAGACTCACACGCAAAGTCATAATACGTGAAATCATGAAACGCCTTTTGGCTAAGTGAGTGGTCACAACCGTGGTCACGTAAGGGAAGGGTGTAGTGAGAGAAGATCTAACGCTCGTCATGCATTGTTTTGAACAATGTAGAGGAGGGGCCCACGGGTGCCTTATAACCTACGCCTTTGGAGAAAGGGCCTGTGTATTACTTAAGTAGCTAGTATAAAGTCACCCTTCATTTTTGGGTCTACGATAGATGCATTGAACCTTATCTTAAGTATGAAATCTATGCTTTAATCTCAAATTCGTCTAGACCTGGATGATATGGATATTGTCTATGCATAAATTTTTCACTAATTTGAGTGGGGTTTCTCCTTTGTAATCTAATGTTAATACGTATACATATACATATAGATACATGGAAAGGATCTTAATGTTAGTGGGGCTTTACTAACCTTTATGCTTATATTTTATAAGTTAGTAAACTAAAAGGGTGGGAAATAACGAAGTTACCCTGGAACTTTATGCATATGATTACTGTGTAGTAGGAAATAACTCAAAGATAAAATATGTTATAATGGTAGTTAATTGTGTCAATAACTGGAAACATAAACATTGAAAAAGTTAATAGTGTTGACAACTACCTACATATAATAACAGTAGGAATTTTGAGATGAGTTGTTCGAAGAGAAAGAGTTTTAATGTCCCTAAGGAAATTTTTTTTTTTTGGTAAATTTGGGGAACATTACATATGGTATCATAGAAAAAGTTACAACACTTGGACCTTAAACAGGAAAAAAAATGTTTTCTTAACACATGAAATTGTGTTTAATGAAAAAAATAACAAAACATTTACTGTTACAAATAGAAAAACTTATTTCTGTTGTGATCATGGCAGCATAGAATGAAGAAAAGATCAAACTTAAGTAGAATCCTGAGCAGGGACCTACTAGAGAACCTGGACAAAACAATGAAGGAAGTTTTTCCACTTAGGTTCTAAAAACTATGAGAAACCAGGTATTGTGGAACTGCATATTTTCAAAGAAGAAAATGAGAAACTGAAAAAGGAACAACAATAACATCAAGAAATAAATGAATTACTATTGCATAGTATAGTAACAAAGAATATCCCAAATGATAACAATGAGGAAGAAGAGGTCAGCAAGAGAGCCTTCAAAAATTCTAGCCCTGAAGTAGAAAAAGGGGACAGCTCTTTCGAAGGCACACCATCAGCAAAAGATAAAACAACCATAGGAAGAAAGAGGAAATAGGTAGACCACCTGGAAGGGGAATTTAATAAAATCAAATCATCCACCTTTCACAGGGAATCCAAGAAAGGGGAGGAGGCTAAAGCATGGTTACTAGACATAAAAAGGTATTTCCATATCTAAAACTATTCCAGAAATATGAAGGTCAGAATGGCCATCTATAACCTGAAAGGAAAAGAAATCATATCATGGCAAGACCTGAAGTTGGCCAAGGGCATAAAGGAAAAAAATGGAGTGGACGTATTTTAAGAAATACTTTAATAAACAATATTTATCTGAAAGTTACTATGAAAGAAAAACCAAAGAGTTTTATGAGCTATGACTCGGTCAAATGACTATGGATGACTTGATAAACAAATTTCTGGAATTATTAAGGTTCATGCCTTATATCTAGGAGGAAAAAGTAAAGATCTAGAGATTCCTAAGCTATTTACCACATCCCTATAAGGATAGAATCGAATTCGACAACCCCAAGTCCTTAAGTGAAGTTTTTAGGAAGGCCTAAATGTGTTACGATCAATATAAATAGAGGTTGAAATTTCCCAAGGACTGGGAAGACAAGAAGCAAGATCGAATGAACCAACGAAAGAAAGGATATCAACCAACCCCTTTCTGGAATGCAGCAAAGAGATTCCCAAGGAAATATTTTCACTCCAATAACCAGAACACCCAAGGAGGTGGTAAACCAGTTAATCTGGGAACAAAGTAGTTTGGGGATAGCCCCATAGAACTCTTAAAATGTTGGGAATGTGGATAACCTCACTTGTAATGTACCTCAAATTTATCATAAAAAATAAATTCTTAGGGATATTAATCTCCAAATTCCTTAAACTGACTTGTAAATAAAATAAGGTAACATTTTATTTCCATTTCTAAACTCTAATAAGTTTGCATAAGTTCTGATTATCAACAATGACATTACTACCCTAGCTTTACACACTCAATGAATAGGGTTCCTAAGTGGGAAACTCCACATTCTAACATTTCCTTTTAGTTCTAGAGTTATGCTAATCATTCATATATATATATATATATATATATATATATATATATATATATATATGCCTATACCTTATAAAAGGCTTAGAACTATAATAGGCTTAGGACTTATGGTCCTAAACTCTACTCTAAGTAACACACTTCTATACTTGTGCATAAGGTTAAACTCAAATGACTATTCAAAAGAAAATCGTATACCATACATAATGTAATGGAGTGGGGATTATACACCTTGGTGAAGTGTTGGTGGTTAACATAAGGTTTTTAGAAATGCATCCCCGTTAATCTAATGGTGGGGTAAATATCTTCTGGGCATAAGTCGATATAAAGGTTTTCTAGTTCAAATACCCCATGCTAACAATTCATTTAACTCTACCAGATCTAAATGATGTACTAACTGAACTAAAAGCAGTTAGAGTTAATATCTTCCATGAGTCATGAAGGAAACTGCCCTTTACTTTGTATCCCATTATATGTGAAAGGAGAGGTTCATGTCAGATGAGAGTTAAGCCTCTGAACCGACCATTAATGTAGGCATTGTGTATGTGAATACCAAGGGCTATCACCTGACCCTTCGTCCAATATGGACACGCCAACTCTACTCCATCACATGGACCGAGCCTCCCTTTGTACCTTCAACATTCACTCTGCATGGTAAGAGTTTTTTAGGGTTATAGTAGTTTTACTTCTATCACTTGTGAAGTTCTTCGAAATTAGCTCTACGATTTAGTTTTCTCGGCGAGGGGAGTGGCAACTTGGAGGAATTCTCTGATGGAGGCAGACATCTCTATCTGACCACCCTAGTAAGTTTCACAATGTTCTTGTATTATGGTTGTTGAGTGACTCCTTGGTTTTATTCATTATAGTAGAATAACCCTATGCACTGTAACGTTTATGATGACATTTAGTTAAGTTACCCCCTTATCATTATTCTCCTTAAAAACTATGGACTAATCTCACTACTAGTAAGTGACTTCACTGTCGTATTCCTCTATTATCAATACTCCTGAAAGGACTCAACATTCTGCTCTTTTTGTTTTCCATTCCTAATGAATCTGCAAAGGTATGGTCTTTTGTATGTAGTTTACTCTTAAGTCTCATCGTCCCCTAAACATATTCATTTTTCTACATCATCATTCGATGTTGAGTCTCTACGATAATTCACAAGGACTCTAGCCCAGAAGTTAAATCGATAGGGTAGGAACCACGCTGTAAATTGCATGTTATAATTTTTCCAAGGTAAGGCAATTCCATTCAGTAGGTTTTGATAATGTTTCTTGTCTTGGTTGGGCATTCTTCTTGTGGAATTTGAATATTGTTTCCATAACCTAGATCTGTTTACTTAACTCTATGAGTCATTTTCAACTGTAAATCATCTTCATCAATAGTTTGTAACTTTAAGCGAACAGACCAATCAACCATTCGAAAATTTCCTCTATAGTTCTCAAATTGGGGATACACTTATGGTTTAGATGTCCTATACTATAAAAATATGGTCATTTGCAAACTCTGTACTGACTTGCCGCAGTCTTAAATTATGGATAAGAGGAAACTAAATATTCTATAATAAATTAGTTTTCTTTATACAAATTTTTGTATTGAATTAGATTCTCTCATACCATCTCTGTACTGACTTTGTTTTCTTACAAGGATCATATTTTGGTGTATTCTATGTGAATCGTCTTGTTACTCTACATAATAATTATACACTATTCATTGTCAAATGTTTCTACCTTGATTTGGTGTCAGACCTATTGTACAGTTGAAAAATTCATTTTTGATATACCTTTCCTTTCTATGTTCAATATTATAACTAATGATGGGACCTTGTTTGTTGCGAGGGTACCCATCAGGATTTTCGAGTTCACTCTTTCCCTTTCGGTCTGTCGACGGATCACGACTATGACTTGGAGCATACCTGTGATAATTCTAAGATAAGTAATTATCCTGACAAATGATATCTTCATCGTCTTATGTGGTTTATCTAATTTAGAGTTTTTGTTTGGCCTCTGTCTGTCACTAAGAAAAAAATGTCTTGTATTTTTGCAGGCTTACATGGATGTTGTGATGGATTAGAACCAATTCCTACTCAATAAGATACTTGGTTTTCAAATTAAAAGTTTACTCCTGAAGGATTCAGAAAGGAATCCTGGTGATGCTAGTTATCGCTTCGACGTTCTTATTTATGACTGTTTGGATTCGATACTTTATATGTACAGATATTTGAATTCTTTAATAAAGGAATATTTTAATTATCCTTCTTGTTGTTCAAATACTGTATCTTACTTAAGTAGACTCTGCACTATGAACTTTGTAATTTTTAAGACAGACAACCACATTGTGATTTACAGGAGAATGGTTGAGCTATACATTGATTTATTTTGTAGACTTAGTAACGAAATCTTTATTTGTAAATCTCTTGTGTCAAGCATTGGAATTCTCATGTATGAATGACCTTGATGTAGGAATAGACTATGCAGTAATTGTATACATATACTCATATATATGTGTGTGTGTGTGTGTGTGTGTGTGTGTGTGTATCTCAAATTTACATGAGTAAATCTTTCAAGTCTCGTTGGTATTCGTGTTGTCGACAACTTCTACATCCCTAATTATATAACTCATAGAGCTATGATTGTATATATATAAATGTGTATATTTCTATTAAAATTCATTTTCCAGATTTCTTTTAATGTTTGCATAGGTTGAAGTTTTACTACAAAATTGAATATCTTATAGGCGTACAACCCCATGACTGGTAGAAATTTCCATAATTTGTGTCTCGTATATTCATGGTTAACTTATTACTTCATGCAAGATCAATATGTCCTTACAACGAATAATACATACTAGCTTTATAACATCGTTTATTGTCAAAATTTAGATCTGTTCCTACCATAGATAGCACACATTCACCTTATAAGTTCATTCATTAACATGATGGGTCTATTCCTACAACAGATCAAATACAATAATTGTATAGATATTTACTTCAATAGAATAGATTGTTCCTACAACAGATAACATGCAGTAACCATATAGATGCATTCTTGAGTAGCATAGACTATTCCTACAACATATAACATGCAGTAACTATATACATGAATTCTTCAATAGAAAAGATTATTCCTACAACAGATAACATGCAGTAACTTTATGATTCCATTTATTCACATATGAGTAGTAGGGTATCCATCCAGGAGTAGAAGACATGTATGCTGCCAATTATTTCATCAATACAAATACATTGAGAGGGGAGTAGATGAACATATATGGATAAGTGTTGAAACAACAAAGGGAATAGCCAGGTTCCTCCCAACCTTAGAACAAAACAACCAAATTAATTTTCTCGTTCACCCCCTATCCTGACCATGAATCCATGAGGGAGAACTCAGAACTCCTCCTCAACACTAGTTCTTCAATATTCATAGTTTCCCCTTGCCTCACACTTCTCAATTAGTGTTCATAACAACAAGAGATTATTCCTTCCCTAGCATACTAGGCAACATGCTGCCTCCTCCCATATGCTATATATCCAAAAGAAAAAGTGCCTAGGTCATTTTTCCCTTGGGAATTTTCGGAGATTTTCAAATCCCTGATTTTTAGGGGCTTCCCATGGCCATATTCTTGATTTTCCACTAGTAATATTTAGTTGTGAGGTAGTTCCAACATGTTCCCCACTCATGGAGTCATGGTCAGTTGATTTTAACCTAGTTGTTCCATTTGTGCATCAGCAATAATTGTAAAATATTTTGTTCGATACAAGTGTCATAGTCAAGTAGTTAGTTGGGTCAAATCAGATCTCTTCCCAACAATCATAATCATTAATTACAATTAACTAAATTCAAAATTCATAATTTCCATAAATGGCAAAAATTTTCCAATTTCGAATTTACCAAAAACAGAAATAATTTCCTAACAAATTTTAAATTCAAAAATAATTTATTTTGGGGGATGTCACATCCTTTCCCCCTTCAATAAAACATTGTCCTTAGTGTTTGTTCCTTTCTTGTAATAGGATTGGATGAGATTTCTATAAATATCCTTCCAACTCCCAAGTGGCCTCCTCAGGGCTAAAGTGCTTCCATTACACTTTTACCTGGGCGATGGATCTGTTCCAAAGTGTTATTTCTCTCCTATCCAGAATGCGCAGAGATTCCACTTGGAACTCGCCTTCTGGTTCCAACTGCACCAATTTCCAATCGATCATATGAGTAGGGTCATGAACATAACTCTTTAACAAAGAGACATGAAATACATTATGAATTTTAAGATTGGCAGGAAGTGCAAGTTGGTATGCTACCCAATTCGAGCTAAGATCTTGAAAGGCCCACAAAACCTGGGTTCCAACTTGGCATAGTTCCCTAGCTTTAGTGAACTTTTATGAGCTTTGACTTTTAAATATATGTGGTCTCCCACTTCAAATTCCAAGTGTCATCTTTTCTGGTCCATGTAAATTTTATGTCTGTCCTATGCCTCTTTTAAGTTTTGTTGTACTTTTCTTACCGTTCTCTCAATTTCTTGAAGCATCTCTAGTCCAACCATAATTCTATCAACTGGGTTATCCCAACTAATTGGAATTGTACACTTTATGTAGTACAGTAACTCAAAAGGGCTCATTTTAGCTGAAGTTTGGTACCCATTATTGTATGAAAATTCTAACAAGTGCAAGTAATATTCCCACTTGCTTGGTTTTGTTCTTACGTACATGTGGAGCATATATTCTACAATTTGGTTTGTTTGTTTAGCCTGTCCATCTATTTGTGGATGATAACTTGTGATGAAATTCAAGTTAGTATATAACCCTGCAAACAATTCTTTCCAAAAAGAAGATGTAAATTTTACATCTCTATCCAAAATCACCATTTTAGGAATACCATGCAGTCTAAAAATTTATTTCATGAATATTTCAGCGATGTTAATATCTTTAAAAGTAGACTTTACTGAAATAAAGTGTCCAGACTTACTAAGTTTATCAATTACCACCATAATTGAATCATTATATTTCTAAGTTCTAGGCAAACCCATAATAAAGTCCAATGATATAGTCTCCCATTTCCATTTTGGAATAGGTAAGGGCTGCAACATGCCTGCTGGATGTTGGTGTTTGGCTTTTACTTGTTGACAATCTTGACACTTAGCTAAATATGTTTTTTTTTTCCTTCATATTAGGCCAATAAAATAACTTTCTTAGAGTTGTTATCATTTTCTGGTATCTTGGATGACCAAAATATGGTTTCTTATGAACTTCATCTAAAACTATTAACTTTAATTCTGTCGAATCTGGTATGTATATTTTGTTTTTAAATCGTAGTAGACCATTTTTGTCCACACTATGATCTGTTTTGTCTGAATTTTCTGTAGTGTTCTGAAATTCTACCATTGTTTTAGTGTAATTTTCGTCATCATTACCTACAGTCTTTATCCTCTGTTCAAGATTTCTTTCTACCCTGCTAATGTTTATTTCAAACAACCCATGAAATCTTATGCTTAAAGCATCAACTACTTTGTTTTCCTTACCCTTTATATTTCTTACCTCAGTCAAATTCGCTAAAGAAGGCTATCCATCTTGCTTGCCTTGCATTAAGGTTTGACTGACGAAAAAAAAAAATTCACACCGCTATTGTCAGTCAATAACATAAACGTTTTTCCCATTATGTAGTGTCACCACATCTTTAAGGCATGTATTACAACTGCCAAATCTAAGTCATGAGTGGCACAGTTACGTTCGTGTTCCTTTTGTTTTTGGGACTCATAAAAAATAAAATGCCCTTCTTGGGTTAGGACACCACCTAATCCTTCCTTACTTATATCTACACAGACGATGAAGTCTTTGTTTGGATCTGCTACCTTTAAAATGGGTGCAGTTGTTAATAATTCCTTTAGCTTATTAAAACTGTCTTGACATTTTTGTGACCAGTTAAACTTGGTTCCCTTCTTTTGTAATGATGTGATATGGTATGCAATTTTGGAAAATCCCTCTATAAATCTGTGGTAATATCTGGTGATTCCCATGAATGACCGGATGTTCACTATGTCCTTAGGGATCGACCATTCCATGATGGCTCTTATTTTCTAAGGATCGACTAGAATGCCTTCTGCAGATATTACATGTCCTAAGTATTGTATTTTCTTCTGATAAAAGTCACATAATTAGAATTTGGATTCCCCATATGTCCTATGGAATGTTCATATGAACTTCCTCCCCTATTTTGGATTCCCCATCAAATGTAGATGGTTTGATTTTCTTAAATTCTCCCTCCAGGTGATCCACCTATTTTCTTTTTCTGTCTGTTTTTGTTTTATCTTCAGTTGGATGTGTACCTTCAGATGAGTTGTCTCCTTTCTCTGCTTCAGAACCAGAATTCTTGGAGGACGTTTTACTGACCTCTTCTTCCTAGTTATCATCCTTTGGGGTTTTCTTTGTCACTATACTATGCAATAGGAATTCATTTGATTCTTGTTGTTCCTATTGTGCCTTCTTCAGTTTCTCATTGTCTGCTTTGAAACTGTAGCTCAATAATGAGATTCTTCATCATTTCCAGAACTTCAGTAGGTGATATTTTGTCATTGTTTTGTCTCTAATCTTCACGAGGTCTTTGTTCAGGATTACCCTCAAGATTGATTTCTACTTCATCCTAGGTAGCCATGATTAACACAGAACAAAAAAGAGTTTTTTGTTTGTAACAGTAATGGTTTGTTAGTTTTACATAGACATAAATATGTGCTAAGTAATTAATTTTCCCCTATTCAAGGTCCAAGTGTTGTAACCTTTGCTCTGATACCATATGTAATGTACCTCAATATGTGCTAAGCAATTATAAAAAATAAATAAAAAATTAGGGACATTAATCTCCAAATTCCTTACACTGACTTGTAAATAAAAGAAGGTAACCTTTGATCTCCATTGCTAAACTCTAATAAGTTTTCATAAGTTATGATTATCAATGATGACATTACTACCCCATCTTTACACACTCAATTAACAGGGTTCCTAAGTGGGAAACTCTGCATTCTAACATTTCCTTTTAGTTCTAGAGTTATGCTAATCATTCATATATATACATATATATATGACTATACCTTATAAAAGGCTTAGAACTATAATAGGCTTAGGAATTATGGTTCTAAACTTTACTCTAGGTAACACACTTCTATACTTGCACGAAAGGTTAAACTCAAATGACTATTCGAAAGAAACTTGTATACCATGCATAATGTAATGGGGTCGGGGTTATACACCTTGGCGAAATGTTGATGGTTAACATAAGTTTTTTTGAAATGCATCCCTGATAATCTAATGGTTGGGTAAAGATCTTCCAGGCATAAGTCAATATAAAGGTTTTCTGGTTCAAATACCCCATGCTAACAATTTTTTTAACTCTATCAGATCTAAATGATGTCTCAACTAAACGATGTACTAACTGAACTAAAAGAAGTTAGAGTTAATAGCTTCCATGAGTCATGAAAGAAACTGCCCTTTACTTCGTATCCCATTTAATGTGAAAGGAGAGGTTCATGTCAGATGAGAGTTAAGCCTATGAACCGACCATTAATGGAGGCATTGTGTATGCAAAT
>JASDQU010032194.1:0-15491 GCA_032191745.1 Picea mariana | reverse complement strand
TTATCATCCACTAACTGCAGAGTAAATAAGCAATGAACAAATGAACAATCATACACATACACAATACACCAATATTTTACGTGGAAACCCAAGCGAGAGAAAACCACAAAATGCTTTTTCTTATATGTCTTGAAGAATTACATTCATTGGAAGCACCGAATTCCTTTGTTTTCCAAATGCAACTGGAAGGAGGCTCCAATCCCCTAGTTTCTCAGGCTACAACCTGAAGAAAGCTCCAACTCCCCAATTCTCTGGCTACAACCAGAAGGAGGCTACAACCCTCTATGTTATCCGACTACAACCGGAAAGTGATTACAAGCAACTTTCCTTTCCCCATACAACTGCCCTTACGTATAAGTAGAATGATGGAACCACTGTCACACTATCACTGTGAGATATACTGCTGTAAACTTATACCAATCAACCTACACCAAACAACCTATACCAATAACCTGAACCATGCATCAACCTGTACCTCAACCTGTAATCAACCTATATGATAAACAAGTGGATCAACCATGCACCAACCTATACAGAACAACCTGTACCATAAACTGCAACGACCCACAAGCTGAAATTAGTACCACAACTACTTGGATATGTTTTCTCAATGGCCTATCAATTTCACAGTCTGAATCATTCTAGAAAACAATTTATTGCGAAAATGGTGAGATGACTTGTAAATAACATACCTTAGAAAGCATCATCAAAATAATTTATCCTCCCTTGAATTTCGGCCTTCTTTACTTCACCTTCTCTCTAAAATTCGGCTTAGATATCCTTTGGTTACCTCAGTCACCTGTAGATATTAAATATGCTCAAGTGTGATATTAAATGAGAGAGCCTTGCCTCGTATTTATACTTTCATGTAGCTTCCTCAAAGGGTTACCTTTTAACCATTTTAACCCACTTTCCTTATTTTAGGGTTAAACAACTTCTAACCACTTGTCCAATTAGTAATTTATCCATTAACTTTATTATTTAAATAATTTGTTTTGTATCCACTTTGACTTATAGTACACTCATCACTTCACTTTACCTCAAGGGGTTACCTTCTAACCATCTTAAACCACTTTCCTTATTTTAGGGCTAACCCACTTCTAACCACTTGTCAACTTAGTAATTTCCCCATTAACTTTATTATTTAAATAATTTATTTTGTATTCACTTTGAATTACAATACACTCATCACTTCACTTTATTATTTACCTTCTAAAAATCTCTTAAACCACTTTGACTACTTTGACCTTTTGGGGTTTCTAGATGACTCATGAGGGTTCTCCAACTTCACATGGCCATAACTCTCTAAACGTGAGGAGTTATGTGGCATTCCACATACCACTGGAAATGGCATGACATGTACTATCCATATAGAATATTATTTCCTTCAAATATATCAAAACTCATACCATTATCCATCAAACAAACTTGGGTCCATTACCCAAACCTGGGTTCTCCAACTTCTCATGGCCATAACTCTCTAACCGTGAGTTATGTGACATTCCACATACCACTGGAAATGGAATGACATGCACTACCCATATAAAATAGTCTTACCTTCAAATATATTAAAACTCATACCATAATACATGAAACAACCTTGGGTCCATTACCCAAACCTTTGTGCTACCGGAATACGCTACCGAAATTTCTCCAAGGGTTGAGATCAATCACTAAGGGTTGAAATCAATATACAATATCACTCTCCAATGGTTGACATAAATGAAAACCAACAATCCATACCAACTATCCATCAACCTAAGCCAACTTTCTGACACATATCTCACAATTTCACATAACAATTGTTTTTAAGATGACCAAATTTATGACAATAATAACATTGTGGTCATTGTCTTTCTCAAGATCAATCTCTTCCTCTTCCTCTTCCATGAGATCCTTCTCTACTTCTTTCTCTGAATTGACTTAGAGTTCTTCCTCTTCCTCTTGAGGTGGATGCATTTCCTTGATAACTTTGTGACAGTTGTGGATTCCTATTTTGATTTTGATTCTCATATTGACCCTTGCTTCTTCATCTTCCTCTATTCCTTGTGGAAAAAACATGTTCCATTTCCTTAGTTTTATTACTTTCTTCAACCTTTAGAAAATAGCCACTCAATTCATCAATTTTCATCGTGTTTAAATCTTTGGAGACTATAATATTAGTGGTGACCATATGAAATTTGGGCAAAACACTTCTTAAAATTTTCTCAAGTAGTCTTCTTTCTGGAATATATTCACCTAATGACCTCATCTAATTAACAAGATATTGCATTTTTTTGATGTAATCATGAATGGATTCATTACTATGCATATTTGCATTTTCAAAATTTTACCTTAATGTTTTCAATTTAGCTATGACCGCACCTTCATATGTGTTCTTTATGATATCTCATGCTTACTTGGATGATTCTATAACACTGATTCTTGGAAATATAGTTTCTTCCACTGTGCTTCCCATAAGAGAAAGTGCTTCATTATCCTTCTTTATAAGTGCCTTTAGATATTGTTTTTAATCGACATTCAATACTTTAAAATCTTCAGTGGAAGGCATAACATATCCATGAATTACAAGTTCCCATAAATATTTAGTGATAAATATGGGTTGCATGTGTGTTTGCTCCAATAAAAATAATTTGTGCCAAGAAATTTAGGCAACACAATATTGATTGTCACCATTGGATAATGAGAGAGAGAGAGAGAGAGAGAGAGAGAGAGAGAGAGAGAGAGAGAGAATACTCAAAAATCAACACAATGTGTCTGACTTCACCTCATGACGAGAGCACTTGTCCCAAAAAATGGGATTCAACCACCACCAAAAACCAATCTTTTTATTAAATTTGAAAGTACAAAGATGTGCCACGACACAATTATAATAAGGTATAAACCCTTTACAAACTATTTGTGCCCAAAAAGTTTCAAAAAAAACAAGAAGAGATGATATCATCTCTTTTACAATTTGTCTTGTATGTTCTCTCAAGCACTAATTCTCTCTCATCTTTCAATAATTAAAAAAAATAATATATATATATATATATATATATATATAAACTCTCCTTTATAATGAATATTATTAATCAAAGATAATTAAACTTTGATTAATTTAAAAAATGCACACTTCTAATTATTCTACCCAAACACATTTAATTTTTTTAAGGCCCACATCATTATTCATAAAGACAGATACGTATTGGAATAAATAAAATGACTCTTTAAATAAATAAACCATTCACACACACCTGTCTTATCAAATTTTAACTAGTTGACACAAGCATGCACCAGTCAACACGTTCCTCTTCCATGCACTCACTAGTTAAGATGCACCTCTTCCACACACCCATATAAGATCCTCTTCCATCCACACTCTACTCCTACGTCCAAAAACACTTCTCCACGACCTTACCCACACTCTACTTCCATACAAAAAATCCAAGTTTCTAAAAAACTCCACGCTCCACGCGGGTATCACACAAGTCACACAAAAAAAAAATTCAATTTTCCCTCTCACTCACATTCTCTCTGAAAAAATAATGTATTCTCTAGACAACGTGAGAACCAACGCTTTGATACCAAATGAATAATTACACCAAGAATAATGGAGAAAATATATTAAACAATAATGTACACCTAGCTCAAACTTTCACATTATCAAAGCATATATTTATACATGAGAAGAGATGTCTCAAGAAGCCATCATCTCCTAAAATATTTCAAAAAGCACTTCTTAATTCACTCAAAAAATCTGATCTCAATTTGATTAATATCTCATTTCAATCTCACAAATATCTCTATGAGATATGATTACATGAACAAATTTAACAATAATTAAATCTAGAACATACAAATGAATCATTATTATAACATATACCATGTGAAGTTTGGGTGAAAATCCTAAAACCATTCACAAAGAACCTAACTATAGAAAATCACATAAAACTTGCAAGAGAATTGTGTGTGAGAGAGAGAGAGAGACAATAACGAGAAAACATAGTAACATAACATAATGAATGAGTAATTGATCCATAAATGATAGGTCTATGGCCTGCCCATCTCACCAACACAAATACTTCTACGGAATAAAACAATTATAACCTTATCTCTTTGGATTACGGGAAATCATCAACCAATAAAGCCACAAGTCAAGTTAGAAAGATGTAGAAAGTCGGGTTGGAGGTAATGCAAGTTGACCAAGTTGAATTGATCCAAGTCGAATTTTCCCAAGTCAAAAATACCCAAGTTTGATTTTCCCAAGTCAAAATTACCTAAGTCAGATTTTCCCAAGTCGAAGCTACCCAGGTCAAAATTACCCAAGTCGGGTCAACCAACGGGTGTCTTCCGGTCGAATGCTTTGAAGGTTGGGTCAACCAAATGAAAGCTTGGTCAAATTATTTGATGGTCAGGTCGACCAAATGAAATCCCGGTCAAATAAATGAAGGAAAATTAACTTCAAGAGTAACCTAGTCGGAATGGGTCAACCAACAATTGATTTCTTTTTATCTAGAGGTGGCTTCGATCTTAACCAACAAAGGAGAAAAGTTTGTAGGGTGATTTGGTGACCCCCAACAACTAAAAAAACATCTAGGGGATATTTTGATTCCCCATTGCAATTAAAAAAATACAAGGGACAAATTTAGATGTTCAACAATGAAGAAAAAATGCCCATGGGTCTCTGAATTTTCCTAGGTAAGTATAAGTTCGCCCAAGCAGTAAATAAAACACCCAGGGGTCCATAAGTTCGCCTAGGTACGTATAAATTCTCCCACATATGTTTAAATTTGCCACGGCAAGTTTAAATTCACCCAGACAACAAGAGAGTGCTTCAGACGAGTGCTACATGATAAAAAAAAACACTTCAACAGAGTATGCATACATTCCCATCACTCAAAACCAAATTCCCAAAGCATAGATTGCAATAACTCATAGATTCAACATTTAAATGGGAATTTTTATTATGTCGAGGAGAAAATTACACTGTGGAGAGATATACACAATCTCTGTGTATTGTTACTCACTGAAAACATAAAATTGGAAAGGCCAAGGCTCATAGACACCCTTGTTCAGAGTGAGTAAGAACCTTAACTCCTTCGTCCACTCAACTTCACGTAGGCTACCCTCTCCGAGCTCCCATTTCTATTGTTGTCCTACCCTCTTTCTCATTGCATCTCCCTTCCTCCTTCTTCACTACTAATCTCATTACTTTTAATGGGATGTTCTTGGAAGGCCAACAGTCACAACTGTTTATTTCACCTTCCCATTGTGGTACAAGACAAAATAAAATGAAATAAAGAAAAACATGTATATTTACAACATTTACAAATATTTTCCAATATCCAATTCAGATCACACCTCCCCATTTGAAGGATTTTGATCCCCAAAAACTGGACCATTAAGGAGAGAGAAGCATAAGGATTCTATTTGTCTCCACATATCCACCATTCCATTGTTGACGAAGGTGGCTTGTTTCCTGCTTGTCTATCCTTGTTTCACTACTAGAGGAGTTGTGCTCTCTCTCTCTCTTGATGTGATTTTACGAGGTATGCCTTGCCACCCTTGACCAAACAATACTTGTTTTCTCTCATGTAGAAGGTATCATCCCTATCCCATAATTACAAGCTACCCAACATCACTCCACAAGTGTCCAATGGTACAACTTCATATTCTACCTCATCAACATAGTTGACACTAATGGAAAACTTGATTTTACATCTTCGAGTGATTCTCATAGCATTTTCCCCTTACAACCATACTAGTGAACTTGGCTGCACTAAATCATAGGTTTCTAGACCAAGCTCATCAACTAATGTTTTAGAAACTAGATTACATTGAGAACCACTATTGAACAAGGAATTTACCTTCCAGTTATTCACTTGAACTTTGATTTTGAATAAATCATGTTTATATCCACTCACCTTCGGCCGTTGTAATGCGGTGAAAACTACGACTTCGTCTAGATTAGAGGTGCTCACTACTACTTATTTTGTCTCAACAAATTCCTTTGTTTCCCTCTTGGACTTTAGCCACTTTGGACATGATTCCAGATGATTTTTCCAACACTTCTCTTCCGTGTGTCCATCTACATCGCAATGTTTGCAATGCCTATTAGGATTCCTCCTTTTCTCATCTGTGGCTACTATCTTCTTTTCTATTTTCTTGTTGGTTTCTTCTTGGCCCATGTGCTGCTGTATTTTCCTAAAGTTGAACTCAATGTAGAGAGCCTTCTTTCTCACATCATCTATGCTTTTCACACCATGAAGCTGCAATTGTCTTCAGATATGGATAAAAATTCCTCCAAGGTACTTTATCACCACCCCAGGCTCTTCCAAAGAGATACCCAACCTAATGGCATGCCTCTTGAACTCATAAGTGTACTATTGCACTCCTTGTCCTTGTTCTTTTCCAAGGTACTGCCACTTCATGAGTTGTTCCTCTTCGTAGCCTATGGGATAGAATTGTGACTTGAGTAATGCCTTGAAGTCCTCCCATTTCATAACCATGGGCTTCTTTCCTATCCTTATTGCATCCATGTAACTGTCCCACCACAACAGAGCATGTTCGATCATCATCAAATGAGAAAGGAGATCCATTGTGTTTCTTGGATTTGATAAAGACCAAAGTAAGATTCCAATTGTTTTAACCATCTATCCAAAGCTTCAACATTAGTTTGCCCATTAAACATGGGTATTTCTAGCTTCGCTTCAACTTTGAAAGGAACACTGAAAGATGAAGAAATGTTTTTGTCATTACCTTAGTTTCCAAGCATCTCTCCTTTGGAACTTTCTGAACCAGAATTGTGTTCTTCATGCTCAGTCTCTGCTGAGTGTGCTTCCTTACCCTTCATTACAAGAAACTGTATCACCAACTTTGTTAATGTAGCAATTCCTTGATCCAGTCGAGGCAATATGATATCCGTGATGATGCCCTGCCATTGATGGTGATCTGCTTCTCTATAGGCCTATTAAAAATGCTTGTCCACTGTTTTGGTACTGGATGAGGGTGTTTACCATTAAGGTGTTCTCTAAACCTTCATAACCTACTTCGATACCATCTGATATGTAAATGCTAGGCCTATGACATTTCCATCTCACCAACACAAATACTTCTATAGAATAAAAAAATTATAACTTTAGCTCTTTGGATTATGGGAAATTATCGACCAATCAAGACACAAGTAGAGTCAGAAACAAACAAGTCAGAAATATGTGGCAAGTCGGGTCAGAGGTAATGCAAATCAACCAAGTCGAATTTTCCCAAGTCAAAATTACCCAAGTCGTATTTTCCCAAGTCAAATTTACCCAAGTCATATTTTCCCAAGTCGAAAGTACCCAAGTCGGGTCCACCAAGGGATGTCTGTCGGTCGAATGCTTTGACGGTTGGGTTGACCAAATGAAATATTAGATGAATTATTTGATGGTCGGGTCGACCAAATGAAATCCCAGTCGAATAAGTGAAGGAAAATCGACTTCAAAAGTAACCCATTCGAAACAGATCGACCAACAATTGATTTTTTTTTTTATCTAGAGGTGGATTCGATCTTCAACAACAAAGGAGAAAAGTTTGAAGGGTGATTTGGTGACCCCCAACAACTAAAACAACATGTAGGGGGGATTTTGATTCCCCACAACAAATAAAGAATACAAGAGACGAATTTAGATGTTCAAAAATGAAGAAAAAACACTCATGGGTCTTTGAATTTTCCTAGGTAAGAATAAGTTCACCCAAGAAATAATTAAAACACCCAGGGGTCCGTAAATTCTCTCATGTAAGTATAAATTCTCCCATATATGTTTAAATTCACCTAGACAAGTTTAAATTCTCCTAGGAAACGTGAGAATGCTTTGGACAAGTTCTAGAAGCTAAAAAAACACTTCAATAGAGTATGCATACATTCTTGTCACTCAAAACTAAATTCCCAAAGAATAGATTGCAATAACTCATAGATTCAACATTTAAATGGGAATTTTTATTATATTGAGGATAAAATTAAAATGGGGAGATCTATATATAGTATTTTTGTATTGTTTCTCGCTGACAATACAAAATTGCAGAGGCCAAGGCTCAGAGACACCCTTGTTCAGAGTGAACAGGCACATTAACTCCTTCGTCCACTCAACTTTGAGTAGGCTACCCTCTCTGAGCTCCCATTTCTGTTATTGTCCTTCCCTCTTTATCCTTGCATCTCCCTTCCTTCTTCTTCACTATTGCCCTCATTACTTTTAATGGGATGTTCTTGGAATGCCAACAATCACAATTGTTCATTTCACCTTCACATTGTGCCATAAGACAAAATGAAATGAAATAAAACAAAACATGTATATTTGCAACATTTACAAACATTTGCCAAGATCCAATTTGGATCAGTAATACACACACTAATATATAATCCAAAAGAATAAATACACCAAACTCATGGATTACATGTGCCATAGGAGTGATCTAAAGGAGATTTGGACACTAACTCATTGTAATGGGATTCAACTACTAGCTAGTGTCAATTAACTGTTTAAGATGAAACAATTTAACTGAGTGACAAGTGTGGAGACCAAAAATATCACATCCATGCAAAGTAAGTGCACCCTCATGCCCTAAAATATAGGAAATAGATGCATTAGTGGTATTCCACTAATCAACTGAGGTCAACTGAGTCTGAATTGAAGTCATAACTGAAGTGATAATGTGCCCTATTTTATAGAAAATGCTCTATTTTATAGGGGAGTATTCTTAGGAGAATATTCTTAGCTAAAACTTAGAAAAAAAGAATGAGTGTGTAAGTGTGTAATATCTCCAACATATAGAAAGGTGTTGATGCTTGAATCCATTAGGAACGAAATGACAACCTCACGAGGATGTAAATCCCCCTGCGTTTTTATAGAGGTGGTACTCCTATTTACTTTAAGATTTTATTGGGACTCTAGATCTTCAGAATATGGGACTTTGCAGAAGTTCGTCGTGTAATCAAAGAAATATAAAGATTGCAAGAAAAATAAAAGGAAATTGTTTTGTTTTCTATTTAGAGAAAGTTCCTGAAAAATGACCAGGAACCACACACTTCATATATTTAAAGCAGATAAGCGAAATTTCCTCACATCCATCATAGTTAAACTAAAGATTTTTTATCACATAAAATAAAAAAGTAGATGATATGCATGCATAAGAGAAATTTAACAGAGTGGACACATGGGTAGCTCAAATATAGATAATGATAGATCAATTTCAAATAATTTATACTGAAAAATCAGAGTTACAAAGCACAATCAAAACTGATCCCGAAATAGATCTCTTGAAATTTCTAAAAAATATATAGTCTGTTACATATTATTTGAAATTTAAAATGTGTTTGTCCTAAGGACTGGGATTGGGGCTCCCATGGACCATAAATAAAATATAAACAAGAACTAAGATTGTAGAAGGAGGGTGATGGGCGGTAAAAGAACAACAAGACCTGGAAAGAAGAAAAAGAGAAGTTATCAGACTTCGATTAAACCTTTCTTGTCAAAGAAGCGGAATAACTGGATGAAGGAACTGATAAATAAAGAAAGATGTGATCAACATAAACTTACTATGATGTTCTCTTGTGTCTTCACTTGCTTGTTGGTGTCCTTTTATTGTCTTCATTAACGATTACATGAATCGTCTCAACTGTTTCTTGCCCCTCGTTGGTCAATTTATTGATTGCTTTCTTGAACCATTCTTCAATATAATTTTTCATTGGTGTCACATTTATATCATGACAGATTTTGATGTTGAATAGCTCTCCAAGTCTATCAAATCAAGGGAAATACCATGTAGTGCTTCCTCAATATCCTTATTCTTCACGGAATAGTCCACTAGCCAATTATCTATGCTATCTTCATCATATTCAAGTATACCATAAAACGTTTCAACTGATAACCCTTTAAATATCTCAACTTGTTCATCAAATTGTTGATTTGTTAGGAATATTGAGTTGAGAATTAATTTGGGGTCTTGTACTTTGTTAGTACCTCCAGCTAGGTCTATCTCCGTGAGCCTCTTGAAAAATTCTTCCCTCTTTGATATAGCTTGGATGCATGCTTGAACAATATTATTCAAATTTTTAATCTTCTCCTTCCAGCACACATTCAATTGTTTTATCCGACTTGGGGAGGGAAGATCCTCCTCTCTTCTCCTTAGTTACATCATGTTAGAGACTTTGTTTCCAAAGGGTAATACAACATCGATGTAGAAACCTTCTTCTTTTTTCAGGCCAACCTGCAAATATTCATGGAAGGCATGCGTCCTTGAGCCAAAAGAAACAATGTTTTTTGAAACTTCTCATGCCTCTGTGATCAATTCCATTCTCTTTTTAATATTTATTTCTACATAGCTCCTGACAGATGTAAGTAGGCTTGAAGATCCTTTCAATTTGACAGAGGGTGTAGTGGGTCTTACTATTAACAAAGGATTGGCAAGAAGTGGAAGATCCATTAAGGTGTCTTCCAGTTCCTTGATCCTTTCTTTCAACTTTGTTTTTTCTGCTTCTAAACCACTGATGGAATCATCCAGAGCATCCCGGATTGCTCTGTGAATTCTAGATATTTGGGACGGCTGCATATCTTTTAGGTCAACCTATGAACGATATTTTCCTTTCTTATTTTTCATATTACCTTTTTCAATAATCAATTTCTTAGATTCCTTGTCAAAGACAAGACTCTGGAAAGCAAATGACTCTTCTTCATTGAAGGTCTCATTCTCAATGATCTCTAATGATGAATTTTGGTGGGCCATATTTCCTGGTTGATCAATGGTTGGAAACGTTTTCTTGATATATGCCTTGAGCTCCATGTCTTCAATAGAGAAGCTGTTGATTTCATTTTCTATGCGATGGTCTTCTTACTCTTGCAAACCATTCTTCCTCTTCTTTCTCAGAGGGAGCTTGTGTGAGCTCTTGATTTTTCCCGAGGGGGATTCTTTTCTCCTTCGTCGCTTGAACTACTCTTGGTAACTTACCTAGTTGGGTGGGCCGTTGGAAAATTTATCCGAGATGTGGTAGTTTTAGGAGTAACAACTGGAGATTGGGCACTCTTCTCACTAGGACCCTTTCCTTTCTACTTGTAAAACTCATTAATACTAAGTACTATTTCCAAGTCACCGACATTGTGAGTAGGAGCACCTAAGTTGTTGTATTCTTCTTCACTCAAAATAGTATGAATGAATGAGTTGTTGAATCCTACTGACAACATATGTTCCACGAAAATTTTGTTAGGGTCAAACCCCTTTATCTTTTCATCATATTTCAGATTTACATTGTGGAAGTGATTCACAAACTCATCAATTTTGTTTATATTTCTGAATATGAAGTATCCATTTTTCCAAGGAAAGGGTATGGATTTCTTTTCTCGTTTCTCGTGGAAAAAGTGCAGCCAAAAATTATATTGTCTCACCACTTCTGTAATAAACATTTTATCAGATACATGTTATGGAAGAAAATAGGGTTTTTCCTTGGAACAAAAGATCCTGATAACACTGTGATTTTCCATCTACTCTAACGTCCCCTTTTTCTCCAAGAATTTATTTTCTTGGTCATATATCCTGGGGGTATTTTTACCAAACAACAGTCCTTTGAAAAATGAAACGAAATCATTGTAAACTTTGTGAAAATGCAAAGAAGTCTTATGTCTCCACAATGCTTGATACCAGAAGGTGATTGGATCAATTTCATAGTTCACCATCTTACAGATAGTCAATTTTGGAAATTGACAAAAGTATACTATCGCAAACACCAAAGAAGAAGACATAAATAATTTCTTGTCCCTTTGGTAATGTGACAATTGGGAGGAGATTTAAGTGGAATTTTTTTTTCCCCAATTGAATATAGCTTGCTCTTTAACTCTAAAATATAAAATATAAATAAGCATGTGGGAAATGGTGGCAGTGCTTTCTTGGCCTGTCATCTTGGTAAGCAACCAAGCGATTTCCTGAAAGGGTTTTTTAAACAAGTTGACCTGAATTTTGATTATGTCTTCTGGGACAACCGCGAGATTATCCAAGAACTTAGGTAAGAGGTCCAGGCCATTGTCATGTTTTTTCATAAAATATCTGCAATCCTCTCCTTTAAAGGTAAGTATTAGCTCAGGGAGCTTCAACATATTATGAAACACTTGCGGTGAAAGAGAGACGGGGGAACGATCCTAGAATTGTATATTCACTGACTTGGTACATGTTTCTCAATGCACCATGCAACCCGTTCTTTGCAGTCGAATACCTCAGGGACACACATTATACAAGATACCAGATATATAAAATATGCAGAACAGAAATAAAATGCTAGAAATGGTAGAATAATAGTAAATTATCCAGCATAATCTTCACAATACACAGAAATGATATACGAAATAGCAATATAAAAGCACTTTGATTCAGAAAGAAATGTTCACAGGCCTCTTCGAGGGGGCAACCTCCAGTCGAGAAGAGCTCTGTTACAATAATATCTAAGCTAGGGTTCACATACCCTCGCCCCTTATTTATACTAAATATGTCTATTAAGAGAAGCATCTAGAGGAAGATCCTTCTAGAAGCGGAAGCTTCTATTAGGTCTTCTTACATACGCCTTATTCTATTTTATTGAAAGGCCTTATTAATATTAACCTTTATTACATACGAATACATTGATCTATGTATGTGTGGGTTAGGACCTTAACATGTCCGCCCCCTTAAAAACAACCTTGTCCTCAAGGCTTGAGATGTGGAAACTGCTGCAGAATGGTAGCTGGTTCCCAAGTGGCATCTGCTGGAGTCATATCTTTCCACTGTACTAGCACTTCCTTGATGGTTCTCTGACGGAGGCGACGCTCATGCTGGTCCAAAATTGCTTCCGGCTAGAGCCAAATGGATCCTTCTTCAGCAAACTCTGGAAGGTTGGTTTGAATTTGGCACCTGGTTCCAATCACCTTCTTCAAGCATGAAACATGAAAAACAGGATGTAGCTTCGAATGACTGGGTAGAGCTAACTGATATGCAACTTGTCCCACACGCTTGAGAACTGTGTAAGGGCCATAGAATTTGGGTGCTAGCTTCTGACACTGCTTAGCCTTGAGGGAAGTTTGCTTATATGGTTGCAGTCTCAGAAACACCTGGTCCCCTTCTGCAAATTGACGTTCCGAGCGACCTTGATCTGCTTGCTGCTTCATTCTATTCTGTGCCATGACCAAGTTCTCTTTAAGGGTACGAAGGATATCCTCTCGGACTGTAAGTGTTTGGTCAACCGCCTGGACCTTGGAGGTACCTGGTAAGTAGGAGAGAACTGAAGGTGGCTTTTGTCCATATACTGCTTCAAAAGGAGTCATGCGAGTGGCTTTATGGTATGTAGTGTTGTACCACCATTCAGCAAGGGGTAACCATTGAGACCACTGGTGTTGTTTTTCAGAGGTAAACCACCTCAGATATGTTTCCAAACACTTGTTGACAACTTCTGTTTGACCATCCGTTTGGGGATGATAAGATGAGCTGAGATGCAATTGTGTGTCTTGTAGCTTAAACAATTCTTGCCAAAAATTTCTTGTGAAATTTGGGTCTCGATCGGAAACAATAGAGTGTGGCATGCCATGCAGCTTGAAGACCTGGTCCATGAAAATTTGAGCCACCATGGATGCAGTAAATGGGTGGGGAAGAGCGCAAAAGTGAGCATACTTGGAAAGGCGATCCACCACCACCATTATGACTGATTTATTCCTCGATTTGGGTAAGCCTGTGATAAAGTCCATAGAGATATCCTTCCAAATGGCAGGGGGAATCGGAAGCGGTTGGAGGGTGCTTGGCGATTTGACTGTTTCTCCCTTGTTGCGTTGACACACCTCACATTCAGCAACAAACTTACAGATGTCCTGTTTCATACCATCCCAGAAAAAAGAACATTTGACTCGGTCATATGTTTTGGTGAACCCTGAGTGCCCCGCTGTGGGTGTAGCATGAAGCTCAGAAAGCACCGTGGATTTGAACTTGGATTGTTTACTTAAATACAGACGACCTTTGTATCGAAGCTCATCCTGGAGCCAGGAGTACCCTAGGGGAGCCGAAGCCTTGTTCTGTAGTAGCTGGATCAGATGTGAACTTTTGGGATCTTGAAGGCATTCCTGGCGCACAACTTGGAGCCAATCAGGTACAATCAAGGAAAGAGAAAAAAAGGATCCTTCATCTTCATATTTCCGGGACAGTGCATCCGCCACAACATTGTCTTTGCCCTTCTTGTAAATGATCTCATAATCATATCCAAAGAGCTTAGTCACCCATTTTTGTTGTTCCTGGGAAGAAATGCGTTGTTCCAAAAAGTACTTGAGGCTTTGATGGTCTATCTTAATTTGGAAGTGTTGCCCCAAGAGATACGGACGCCACAACTCAACGGCATGCAAAATCGCCAACATTTTTTTTTCATAAATGGGTTTGCCCAGATTCTTTTCAGACAGTTGCTTGCTAGTGAAGGCCAAAGGTCGACCCTCTTGCATAAGGACAATGCCAATTCCTTTCCTTGAGGCGTCACATTCCAACACAAAGGTCTTTGTGAAGTCGGTAAGAGCTAGAACCGAAGTGGTGCACATGGCCGTCTTCAAGGTTTGAAAAGCTTGTGCAGCTGCTGGGGTCCAAGTGAAAGAGTTCTTTTTGAGGAGAGCCGTGAGAGGTGCTGCAATCTTTCCATAGTTCTTAACGAACTTGCGATAATACCCTGTGAGGCCCAAAAATCCACGCAAGCTTTTGAGAGTCTTTGGGTGCGGCCAGTCTTGTATAGCTTCAATATTTTTCGAGTCCACCCTGACGCCATCCTTGCCCACCAGATGACCCAAGTATTCTACTTCGGAGGCACCAAAAGCACATTTGGACTGTTTCAGGAAAAGCTGGTGCTGAGAGAGTAGGCAGAGAACTTGATCCACATGAGTAATATGGTCTGTCCAGGTCTTGCTATATATGAGGATATCATCAAAGAAAACTAAGACAAAATGACGGAGAAAAGGGCGGAAGACATGGTTCATGAGGCTTTGGAAGGTGGAGGGGGTGTTACACAAACCAAAGGGCATGACCAAAAACTCGTAGTGGCCCTCATGAGTGCGAAAGGCCGTCTTGGGAATGTCGGACTCTTTCAAACGTATCTGGTGATAGCCCGAGCGAAGATCAAGTTTGGTGAAGAATTGTGTTAAGGTCCTAACCCGCACATAGGTAGATCAATGTATTCGGATGTAATAAAGGTCAATATTAATAAGGCCTTTCAATAAAATAGAATAAGGTGGATGTAAGAAGACCTAATAGACGTTTCCGCTTCTAGAAGGATCTTCCTCTAGATGCTTCTCTTAATAGACATATTTAGTATAAATAAGAGGCGAGGGTATGAGAACCCTAGCTTAGAGATTATTGTAACAGAGCGCTGCTCTACTGGAGGTTGCCCCCTAGAAGAGGCCTGTGAACATTGCTATTTGAATCAAAGTGCTATTTCTGTTGCTATTTCGTATATCATTTCTGTGTATTGTGAAGATTATGCTGGATATTTTACT
>JASDQU010032191.1:2932-13466 GCA_032191745.1 Picea mariana | reverse complement strand
TACTCTTTCAATGAAAGCAAAAATAAAGAGTAAACCAATTAAGTCTTTCAAATGCAAAAGAAAATGATCGTTCAAACCATAAGAAAATGATAAAACCAAGCAAACTTAACTTTCAAACCAATCACTGGTTCTTAACTAATCAGACACACTCAGCTTCTGAAGTCAAAGAGAATGGTTTTGCCAAGAAAATCCAAGAAACGAAAGTCAAGCCACAAATGATAAGAAAATCCTTGAAACCCTAAGACTGTTCATGCACACAAACAAAGACAAGAAAGATACCAATCAGAGGTCTAAGAAACTCACAAGAGGCAATCAAACTGATCTGGGCAGTTAAAAATGCCAAAACTTAAAATCAAATTTTTGAAACAGAGTGTTCGCAGGCAGGCAATATAACACAGTGCGAGAATCATTGATTCTTGCAGGTGACCCTTGAGCAGGGTGAGAGAACCTTGCACTGAAACCTATAGGCAGAGTGCGAACTCTACCTATTCTCGCAGGCTACAATGAACTGCAGTGCGAGAATCCCTTAACATAATCAAAAATTTGTAAAATGAAGTACAATTCAAAAAGGCTTCTGGACCCAGGAGGTCTATCAGGATATCCTGAAGACTCAGAGACTGATAGGACAGGAGAAAAATGAAACTAGAGCAAATGGCCACAGAAAAACACCAAAAGCCACAAAGAAAATGGGATGATCCCCAGTGGAGTCGCCAATTTTGTTATTGGATAAATCCGTAAGTGCGGACACAAACCGATCTCCCTAGATCCACCTGGATCTAGAACAAGGCAAGACAGAATATGACTCTTTCCCTAGATTCTAACCATAGAATTAAATAGGAGGCAAGAAGAAGGAACATACCTTATTAACGCTTCCTTTGGTCTTTGTTGCTCCCACTTCGCTCCAATGCTCTCGTACAGTCAAGACCAAAACAATACAAACCAAGTGGAGTGAAGAAAGAACAATCTATTCAATAGAGAATCTATGTATATGATCAAGGAGTTATACAATAAAGTAGAATTAGCTTTATGGGAAAGGGACATATTACTATATCATATTGATGGAAAGTAAAGATTACAACCTGAGCCTTGATGTTGCAAACTTCCTTTCAATGGCCCTTGGCTCCGACACACACACTTGCTCACTTGCATGAATAAGATCAACCACTTTTGATAAACTTGCTGAAATTTCCTAGCTGCTGTAGCATCAGTCTTTCACACAGTCTTTCACCAATTCTCCAATCTCTTGCTTAACCTTGTTTGCTTCTCTTTTCTTAACCTTTTTCATGAGAATTCACTCAATATATAGGAGAGAATGAATTAGTTACTTGAATACGAATGATCCCAAAATATCAGGGAATCCAGTACTAGGATAACCATTCGAATGCCATCTCATCCTTCTAGAAGATTCCCTTCTAGAAGCTTTGAGAATTCATCTTTTCCCCTTCTTTAGAAAGATTTTGCACCATATTAGTTCAACATAGTGTGAACTTATCGCACCCTGTCTTAAGGTATCCTGCGAGAATCATGCATTCTCGCAGGCAAATATACTAGCAGCCTGCGAACATTCCTCAAAAACGTGATTTCTGGAAAGAGATGAAGGTAAATTTTCTCAGGAGAAAGTTCCAATGAAGAGCCTGAGTACACCATCATCAATACATCATCATGACGATAAAAATCATGGGTAACAGACGGGAAGGGACTCAAGTTCACCTTCTAGGATTTGAAACCTATACATGTTATCTCCTATATTTTTAGCAATCTGGTAAGGACCAAGTCATAGGTTTTGAAACTTTTTATGTTTTCCTTTGGTCTCACTAAATTTGTCCCACTTCAAAACCAAATCATCTAATTCAAAATTATTATCATCAAACTTATGCTTATCAAACCATCATTTAATTATTTATTAGCGAAATGAAAATTTATGTTTGTATTTCTCCCTCTCTTCCTCTAGCATAATTAAGGTATCAAATTTGTTTTGAAGTACAGAAGAAGGTTTCCCTCTTGAAGCTTGAGAGAATTGTAAGGATGACAAGAAAATATTGGTTGGAAGAATTGCTTCTTTCCCGTACACTAAATAATAAGGAGATGTACCCAATTCCTCCTCTGGGGTAACTCTATCAATCTAGAGAGCAATGGGATAAGCGTTATGCCAATTCCGATGGTTTTCCATTACTGTCTTTTTCATAATTCAAATTAGATTTTTATTAGTTGATTTAGCCACTCCATTACCTTGTGGATAGTAGGTTGTTGAATATCTCAAAATGATTCCCTTATCCAATGCAAATTCAGACAATAAAGTTGAAGAAAAAGAAGCAACATTATAAAAAAACAACATCAAAAGGAACTACAAACATGGTGATTAAATGTTGCTCCAAAAATTGAATGATTATCTTCTCATTTACTTTCATTAAAGGAATAACCTCATCCCACTAAGTAAAATAATCAGTCGTAGTTAAAATGTATTTATGTTGCTTTGAAGAATGAGGAATTAGCTCTCATATTTTGTCTATGCCCCACTACTCAAAAGGTCTATTAATTGTAATAGGTTGTAGTGGTATTGATGCTTTATTCTCTCTTTCTGCACTTAACTGACAAGTTTTACATTTCCTTATGGAAGTGTGTGCATCTCGAAATAGAGTAGGTATATAATATATAGTTCTTAAGACTTTATGAGTTGTCGTCTTACACGACAAAATGACCTTTAGCTGGCCCATCATGGATATCCTTCAAAACTCTCTCAACATCTTCCTTTTCCGTACATCTTGATAGCACTCCATTGTAGTTCCTTCAGAAAAGGACACGGTTGATCAAATTGTACTGAGAAGATTTCAGTCTCAAATCCATTTTCTCTTTTGAATTCACATGGTTTGGGCACATCCCATGGTGTAGAAAAAAATTTATATCTATAAACCATGAATCCAAAGTAGCTAGAATATAGAGGGATTTGTTAGTATAAACAAAAAATTGATTTTTCCATCCCATTTCTTATTTTATCGCATCATCTTGTGATTCTACAGCTAGCTTACAAAGCCCTTTCCCTCTCACGATATGGGTAGGTTCTTTCCCCAGATCAAATTCCTAGTTGGATATCATCTAGTTACCTCTACATTCCCCTAATTATTTTTGAGTAAATAATGATCAAACAACAGGGTGAGGTACTATTACCTTCATGTGATTTTTAAGGATATGGGAACTAAATTGTTTGACAACTTTATAGACAACAAAGGTGTGCTTATCTATTGCAGGGTAATTAAGTTATGCTCCTTGCATGTTCACACTCCTAAAAGAGATAGGTGCTTCATTTCCTTCTAGGTATTTCCATGTTAGTATTGTTGCAAGGGAGTGATTAGAAACAAAGGTATAGAGAAAGAAATCACGATTGAATTTTGGACTGTGTAAGACATGAGAATTAGATATAGTAGTTTTAATATTATCAAATGTTTCTTTATCCTCCTTATTCCATTTGAAATTTGAATCTTTCCTAATCATCTTTTGTATAAGCTTAATGGTTTCAACAAAAGCATGAATAAACTTCCAAGCAAAATTAATCTTCCCAAAGAAAGATTGCATTGCTTTCTTGTTATGTGGTAAAGGAAGTTGGAATATAACCTTCACGCAGTCAGGGTCTATTGTTATCCCTTCCTTATAAATGATATGACCGAGCACCTTACCCTCAATAACAACAAAGATGTTCTTCTTGGGATTTAGAGAAATTTCATAATTCCTACACCTTTTGAAAATCTGGGTAAGATGTGAAATATGGTTGGCTCTATATTTTGAATAAATTGTCACATCATCTAAGTAAACAAGTACACTACAATTGATAAGAACTTGGAAAGCAATGTTCATTACTCTGTGAAAATTGGCTCCAATGTTAATCAATCCAAAAAGCATTTGTTTATTAGAAAAATTATCCCACATGATATGAAATGTACTCTTAATCCTATCTTCCTTTGATACCAAAATTTGATTGTATCCTGAAAATTTATCAAGAAGTGAAAACATTTAAGATCCAAATACAATTTGTAGGAATTGTTCCATAGGTGGAATTAGATAGTTGCCCTTTTTTGAATCCTTATTCAAGTTTAAAAAATAAACGCATGAATGAATTTCTCTAGTTTTCTTTCTAACAAGTACGAGATTGGAAACTTAGGCTAAGTGCTAAACATGGAAAACAATTTTGGCATCTAAGCGTTTTTTTAACTCTTTCTAAATTTGAGGTTCAAGATGCAAATTTTGTTGGAATGGATTGACATCTTCTTTCATCGGGATGGTATGCTAAATGATTCGCATATCGTAAGTTTTAATATCATCAAATGACCACATGAATACATCTTGGTATGATTTGAACAATTTAATATAAGCTCTCTTTTCTTGTTTAGAGAAACCTCTCCCTAGATTAACATTTTTTGGATTTTTTGCAACTCTTAGATTAATGAGATGATGATCAAGATTGGAACTGTCAGTTTTAACATTTGGTGATCCTTTAAATCCATTTTATAAGTCAGTTTTTTTCCCAAGTTAACAATACCTTTAGGCATATTATGTGGTTTAACCTCAATTGATTTCTTCTTGTTATCCTCTAGAGTTGCTCGATCTCTAAAATTCTCCCCATTGGTGAGAAATTATAATATATGTTCATCACCCTCAAAAACTTTCCAATTTGTAACATTATAGGGCACATAGGGCCTATACAACAACATAATAGAAAACCTACTCACTTTAAAATATTCTAACAAGGAAAGTCTAGAAGCAGTGATAGCTAATGAATCGACCACCAAATTCTCTCAACGTGGGACATTAGAAATATTGAAAGCATAAAAATTATCAATTAGTTTATGAACTTCTTGATGGTAATTCATAACATGTGGTGAATTGTAGTGTATTGTGGTTTTAATATGTTTGACTATCATTTTAGAATCTCCAAACACTTTAATTTCTTGATTTTTTTATCAATGGATTTCTTAAGATCTTGTACTAGCACTTTGTATTCTACAATGTTATTCATTCAATTAAATTATAATTTGCAATAAAGGAAACTTTGTTTACCCCTTGGATCAATCAACAAACAACTAGATCCAACTCCCTCTTGGGATTTGGAACGGTCATAAAATAGACTCCATATATCAGGGGTATATTCAAAATCTCTTTTGTTTTTATTTAATTTTTTTAATTTATCAAAAGGATGAGATTTTACAAAATTAGTGCTACTTCCTATATCACGACAATTATCTTCATATAAATTTGATTAAGATAATTGTGTTTTAGCTGCATCATAATTTTCGGCAATAAAATTACCAAAAACATAGTCCAAAGTATAATTTCCAAGAATCGGAAATTCTAATGATGAAAGTTCATTAATTTCCTCAGGATCAATAACAATATGCTTCATATATATTTCCCTATCAATTATATTATTGTTTGGTTGTCCATTCCATGGAATCCAAATGTGTGGCCAATATGATCCAAAGTAACCTTGTAATTTATGCCACCAGTCTCTACTAAGAAAGAGACCACATGCCTCAGGAATATCAATGACAACAATGTCTATGATCTAGTGAACCTCGGGATTAGAAGCTATCCGGATCAAAACATCCTTCATTTCACCAATTACTTTAACCTTTGATTTATTAAGTTGAATTATGTGTGTTGAACATTTAGTTGGGGTAGCATTCAACTTTTTACACATAGAGTATGGCATGAAATTAGAAGAAGCACCTAAATCTACTGGAGAATTGGGAATGTTCTGATTGAATATCTCAAAATTCAATAAGAAAGGAAGAATCAAATAGAATTCTTTCTCGTAAGAAAAAATTGATTGTTACTATCTGCATATTGTTTCCATCTATATTTTTAGTAGTTTTAGTAGAAGTTCAATGTTGCATATCTTCATCTTTCATGGCATTCAAAAACAACGTGTGTTGCTAAGGAATCTTACGTATGTCAAGTATCAATAATTTTTCTTTAGTTTTATTTAGATCTTTGAAAACATTATATTCCAAAGACTCTGAATAACTGGTTGAAGGTCTATGACTACTAGAAAATGTAGGAGTATGTCTTATTTCTTTTATTATGATTTTGGTACAAAACTGGGTGTTATGGAGTTACAGGTTCCTTGCTTCTAGTTTGAATTGAGAATATTTCTACCATAGATTCATAATCCTCTACCAAATTCAAACCTAGAAACATATCCCACAGGACCATGGCTGCCTCATGGGAATGTTCTGGAGATTCTTCTTCTAATACTCCCTCCAACTGTTCACTAGATTCTTTTTCTTATGCACAACCATCTAAAAATATTTTTTCCACAAAATTCATCACATTTATCCACTATGGACAAGTCTTCTCAAAATGAGCATCCTAATGGTAGTTGTATTAATCATCCATAGCCACTCTATCTAAATCAATATTTAAACTTGCAAGTCGTGGTTCCAGAGGGAAAGACCTTCTAAAGAACAACCTGCATGGTTTTTTATTGGAAGTTATTTCTCCATAACTCTATTTCACATCTATTATTTCATTGGACAATCATTTAATCATTTTTTTCATGCTTTCCATATCCATGGAATAATTTTCTTTCCCTTCTATAGATTGCTTTGGCTAAGGCTTAAGTGGGACACAACCCTTTTTAGGTGGTGTGAATTCCTTCTTTCCAAGGGTTGCTTGATTCTCTTTATACCCTTTTATTTCAAATTATGCTTTCTTAGCTTCTTCAAAAGTTAAAGCTAGAGTATTCATTCCTGCTTGTTTGATGTATATGGAAATAGGTGCAAGTAAAGAAATAGAATATACTTCTATTTTTAATTATTGTGTATGGGTTGTATTCTCCTTAAAATTGCTTAGGACTGTAGTAAATCTTTGATTGAAATATTTAACTTTCTCATTAGGACCCATAACTAAAGAGAATAATTCAACCATAGAGGCACCAATGGTATTTTCCTCTCTTAATTTATCTATGAAGGCCTTCTAAAAATTGCTTCAATTAGTGATCGATCCTACTAGTAAATTAAAATACCAAGTAGATGGAGTGTTTTCAAAAGTATAAGGAAACAACCTACACACCATATCCTCATATTGAAAATTCATTAGTTTGATGGCTAGAATAAATTTCTTAATGTGGTCTTCTGGAAGACTAGCCACTTTGTGCTCATACTTGGGAAGTAAATGTTATGGATGCTTGGATCAATTATGTAATTGTTTGGGTAACACCACAACATGCCTAGACAACCATGGTTGATTATCATTCTGATTATTAGCCATTTTTAATGGTGAAAATATAAATTTGACCCTCTTGAGTTATCCGAATTAGAATCAAAATATATTTGTTGATCGAAATACTCACTTTTAGGTAGGGTTGTGCAAGATTGACAGGAGTTGGAGGGATTAAGATAAAAGGTTGTGATGTTTCTTGTAAGGATAATTACATTAAAGCTTCCACTATATGAACCAGAGTATGTTGTGAGTTGTAGTTACAGTTCTAGTACTTTTTTCATGATGAGGAAGCAAAGGAGTTATGGGAAAAGCATTGCTCTTCCTTAAGTATTCCTAAGTAATACATCTAAAATAATTTACTTATTTGTTTGATACGATGTATGGGATTGACTCAATATTAGGTCCAATATTTTCTAAATATCGAGGTCTAGGATTTCAGAAGTTTGACCATTAGGAACAGAGATATCCATTTATAAATGTGTGTCATTTGTACGAATTGTTATACAAGGCCCTCCTTCTAGCGCCAATTATGTTGAGGGGAATGGATTCCCAATGCTCAATAGCAGGGATTGAACCCAAGGAAGAGGCCCAATTATTCTCTTCCCTATTTGGGATGGAATAATCCTCCAAGTAATGGTTTGGAAACCATTCCATGGGCTTTAAAAATATCTTTCCACCCTATTATGTTTTATAATTTCTTTGTTTAATGCAAGAAATAAAACTAATCTAAGGAGTTTGAGGAAATATATATTACTAAGGGTAGTCTCTAGGAACAATCAATGGAAACAAATATATTAAATTTAATTCTCTAAGAAATAGTTATGTTGATAATTACTACTACAATATGACTTTTAGGAGAAACGAGCTATTCTAATGCAAAAATAAAATTGTAATTACAGATCACTCAGAAATAATTCCACATTATTCTGACAATGGAAAATAAGAAATTAACTAATAAATCATATATAATTGTTTTGCTAAAAATGATAACAATCAATTCATTCAATTATACAATATATCTTGGAAAATCGAAATTCTTACTAGACACCTACAACATATATTCAATAGTAGAATAATCCACAAATTAGAATGAATGAACATAAATCTTCAACAAATATGTCCCTTAACTCCAAAAAGGATTTATGAATACAAATGAAAATAATTAGGATCTACAATACTTGTCCAATTACTTCAGATTCGAAAATCAATTCCAAATTATGGAATAAAACAAAATGACCATGCAAATGGCCATGCAATATGCCCATCCACCACATCTTTGGTGAACTGTAAGTCTTAATTATGCATACTTAGTTTCATTCTTTTTCTCACTAATTAAATAAATTTTCCCATAGGTTGTGATGTGGAAACACATGCTTCTCTTTAAGTAATTTCGAGATGGGGCTCCCATGCTTAAATTTCTTGATATGATTTTTTCTATTTTTGGGCACAATAGACTTTAGATAAGTCGTTCTCTAACTTAAGTGATCAAACACTTCTAAAAATGGCCACACACCAAGGAATAATTCCCTGAATTTTGTCTTATGCTTCTTCATGTCATCATCATTCTACTTCCAAAACGTATCCAATTGGTGAGAATTGCTCAGATTAGTACAATTCCCTTTCCAGTGTTGATACCTAGGTGTCATCAACTCAATAAACATATAAGTTAGAACTTCAAATATTATTTCAAAAAAATGCATTGAATACAAAATTCCATTGAAATTGTAACAATGGTATTCAAGTTTACTTCCCTGAGTTTGATCTCCTTTCATTGGTCCTACCATATCCTTATTTCATGAATCTAAAATAAAAAGTGTCAAATCATTAAACATATACAATATCAAATTTTTAGATATTGGCAAGACCTTTTCAATGGTATAAGGCACACCCAAATAGATATTAGGGTCAAACTTTATCATGAAAATATGAAAATGCATGTTCCATCTCTTATGTTATGTCACATCTTCTTGAAATCATGTGCAATGCACCCTATGTTGCAAGTCAAGATATTTTGGTTGTGAAACACCATGAAGGAGAAAACTTTGTTTCGTGCGAAAACAATCTTTTAGTTCATGTGAAATATTGTGGGAATGGAAACTTTTCAATGATGTGATGCGTCACGGAGACAAGATCTTTGTAGCAATGCATCATATCAAATAGAAGGAAAATTTTCAGTGATACACTATTTCACAACCCAAAAATTTGAGGGTGCGAAAACAACACAAAGACACAAACTTCTAGAAGATGCAAAAAGGAATATTTGGGACATGTATTTTGAAAAAATTATAAGTCTTTGAAGTTCTCCTTTGTCACAATGATGGAAATTTTGAAGTGGCACAATGTATTGCATTAATAGAAACTTCTATGCAATGTGAAAAGACTACAAAGTGTTCCTTTATCCTAATGATAAAAAAAATTGAATGGTGTGACGTATCACACAAAAATAAATTTGAGTGCGATATGGTGCATCTCAACAAAAATATGTTCATTGTGATACACTAATTCTTGGACAACTTCACTTTTGGGTGATAAATGTTATGTCGCAACAAAGTTCTTTTAGGTGTGATATGTAAAAGGAAAAAATGTGTTGCAAAGAAAGAAAGTTTTCTAATATGAAAAAATAGTTGTTTTTACAAGTTTTTGATGAAAACTTTCTAAGTACAAAACTTACTTCTAAGGGGAAAAGATTGAAACGAGATAAATTTCTAAGGGAAGGAGCCAAAACTCAAACTTCAAAAGGACAAATGAGTTTATGCAAAAGAAACCTATGGAGAAAAAGAAAAGTGATACCCAAAAATTTAAGAGATTTTAGGGTGTGTTGTGTACTCAACAAGCACATAGCTTCTATTTGGATTAAGTGACCATAACAATTAATCCTCACCTTCTCTTATTTTGACATTACTGTGTTTTAATGAGTTTATGTATCTCTTACATGACATTACTAATGTGTAGACCTCTACCAGTGCACAACATGTTTGAGAATATAATATCCTTGACTTCTTATCTCTTGTATCATCAAAGGAAGTAATATGTGCATTTCCTACTTCTGAATCAAGACCAATTTTAACTTTGTCTCCTTTTCCAACCTACCAAATCAACCAGTTTCCAACCAAATGAAGGATTGAGTCAACAAATTTCCAGATTATCGAGGCATCATGAGATTGTTTTATTGGATTCATTAGCCAATCTTTTATAGAAGTAGGAGCAATGTGATCGACTCTTATTACTTAAACCCACGACCCTTTTCCTTGAATTAACCTCAATACATTATTTGTTGGAAGTTCCTTGGAGAAGAGAAAGGGATCTTTTAGACCCCAACCTC